>JAQQZT010000013.1:16635500-16648410 GCA_030068275.1 Clarias platycephalus | reverse complement strand
GTCAAAATTTATTAAAAATCTTTGCTCGTCTTGCGGAACACTCGTAAACCGCGTTACTCGTAATCCGAGGTTCCACATTTCTTCGGCTGACTCTAACATTGTTATTATTAATTGTAGATTCCAGGACATTTCAGGTGCCCTAACACAGCAGAAACCCTTATGAACCATTCTGAACACTGCCTCATTAAGACTCCAACACTTTCCAATCGATCTCCTCAGCTGGTCTCCTCCTAAATCCTGTGCTTCACTTACACGTAGCATTTTTAAAGCATTCAGCTCTCGGGGTAAACGGAATCTCTGTCATGACTCGGGATTTGACATCACCTCACTATCACTTTAATGGTGTGCCAATCATGTGAAGAGGCGCGAGGAGCGGCGTGGGGAGCAGCGCTGGGGTAAATAGCGCGAGGTGAAAGGAGAACCATGTGAATATTTAAAGAGTTATTTTAACTCGTATGCCTTAGCGGAGGTCTTTGAGGTATAAACTCCGAGCTCAAAGACACGCCTGTCTTTGTGGAGTCACTCTGAACTCCTCCTGAACTCCTCCTGCTGCAGTCGTCTTTCCTAAAAAAAATAAAAAAAAATTATTATTATAAAATGTAGTCCCTGTTTATGGACTACATTTATAATAAAACAGAGATAAATCAATAAATAAAGGATGAAAACCACAAAACCTTCTGAAAAATACACGGCCTTAGCATTAGTGTTACCATTAGCATAATCAACTTTACAAGCCGTAATGGCCGTTAAGTAAATACACAGTCCTGTAGACTTTGTGAGACTCCAAAGGTAGCGGATAAAAGGAAAGAAATAAGCATGAATTCTTTAATATAGCGCACTGCTGTAAGCTCCTCTACAAGTGCTCCATCACATCTGTAATTAAGGCTGGAATTTTTGTTCCCTGCCACGATGATGAAGTGCACGCTGTGTGTTCAGAGCGAAATAAAACACGGTAAACACCTTCAGCATCCAGAGCTGAGGATCGTGTAAATATGACTGCTCTGAAATAAAAGCTCCTATACAGTATGTACTGTATGTATACACACACAGCCTGTTGTTCAACCTGGTAAACTGTTCTCTTGTAGTTGTCAGGTTGATTTATGATGATTACACAAAGACAAGAATGAGAACTAATTGGCATTTATACTGTAGATTATTTTATGACAACAAGTATAATATTAATGATAATTATATTACACCATCTTCTTCTTGTTCTTATTCTTCTTTTTATTATTAACTCCACAACAACAATAGAATTTGCTACTACTACTCATAATAATAATAATAATAATACAGTAATACACATATAAATTACTGTATTTAAAACCATATTAATAATATTACTATCACTAATAAAACTATTACAATCCCAATAACCGCTACTGTTATTACTCTTACTACTATAGCTGCTAATGCTCCACATAGACTGCGTAAAAAGACTAGACAAACCCTCCATGATGTCACCCGTAGGTTTTCTGATGAGCGGGTTCAAAGCTCAGCTGTATCAGATCTGGTCGTCATCATCTTGACAGGAGTTGATTCCGCTTAAATCCTGGTTAATCCCTAAATGGACAAAATGGAGCCTGGCTACATTTACGGCATTTGGAAGACGCCCTTATCCAGAGCGACTTACATTTTATCTCATTCTACATCTGAACAGTTGAAGGTTAAGGGCGTCGCTCTATGGCCCAACAGTGGTGGTTGTGGGGTCTGAACCTGGGTCCTTCCGAACTGTAATCCAATCCCTTAACCACTGAGCTACCCCTGCTCCTGGCTTTTGGTTGGAACATGCCTATGGGAACTGAAGTTCCCACCCACAAGCTACTGTAGCTAGCTTAGATGTAGCTTAGGCTAAAATGCTATGGTGGCATTGGACTCATCTATATACATGATACAGATACATGATCTATACTGTACACGTTACCATGTCGACTTCTACATTTCTTGCAGTATGTTTAACTACATTGATTTCAGTCAGCTGCTAGGCTAAAGTGATGCAGACAGCTACTGTAGCGGTTTGACACCTGTCACTCAAATTGGCCACGTCCCCAATTATGCATGTTTAACTGATGAGTTACCTAAAACTTTACATAATGTACAATTTCCACAAATTGGAAATCTTACTATTTGTTTTGTACCAGACTGCAAACCTATTTATGTCTGTTGTAAACTTGGACATTTTAACATGGGGTTCTAAAGGGAGATTGACTCACTTTTGGAGCCAGTAGTAGTCATTTGAGGAACTGCACATTTTGGCACTTCCATGCTGAACACATTTTTCAGAACTGTTACTAATACTTCTACTTCGACAACTCCCACTGCTAAAATGAATACTACTACTACTACTCCATCCATCTAGGAACCTCTAGTCCAACTAGGGACCCTGAAGGCCAATGGTGATTACCATTGTATTTATTTCCATTTTTACACCATGGTAGAACCTCCGGTCAACATTTTACACACACATTCACACGCTACAGGCAATCTGGGAAAAAATACGCCAGTTAGCACAATATGCATGTCTTTGGACTGTGGGAGGAAAACACAGAACCTGGAGGAAACCCACCAAGCATGGGGAGAACATGCAAACTCCATGCAAGTACTACTACTTCTATTACTAATTATAATAATAATAATACTTCATGAGCAAATATGGAACAAGTGGAGCCTAACATCTTAAATGTCTACACTGTATATAACAGGTTTCCGCTAGACCACGAGTTATCCCAGTGGTGTTATCTTCTTACATTTCCTGATACGCCTGGGTCGGTCATTAACTCCACACCTCTGTGTGAACCATAACGATCTTTACATTTATCTTACACACGTTCACCTTTTTTCCACTGGTTTATGTCATCATTTCCATGTTGTTGTTTTAGTTCTCTTCAACAGACTTAAAGCTTAGCGGTTCGCTTTACATATCGAGGTTAACTGTCACGTCACAGTCCTTCACTCTCACCCTGAGCTCTTCTCAGCAGATAAAAAAAAAAAAAAATCAACTCAAGCATTCATAATGAAATGCCACGCGCAGCCCTAGCGCTTTGCAGATAACGCTGCGTATCTATCATTGTGATAAAATAAGGTTTCGGTTGGCGGAAGATAATGAACTTCCATAGACGAGAAGTCTTTAGATCATATACAGTGTGTGCTAAGTTTTCTTAGTTTTTCTTTTTTTTTTTTTATACTGTATATAATTTTTGAAGCTAAAATATCAGAAAAGTCTGTGCTAATGTCAGAGGCGAATGAGAAACGCTACGCTCCAGTACAGTTGCCATTTGAAGGTAATCTTATTTTGGATGCAAGACGCTAACCTTGGAAATGTTGTCATGGGGGGGGGGGGGGAGGGCGAGAAATGAATGACATCTCTGGCCTTTTCCAAAGAGAGATTAGCCGGCTGGCGTTGTGCGGCGCTGTACGCTAAAACAGGCGAGGAAGGGGGAAACAAGAAGCACTGTCTCAGCGCACCTTTCTACCTATTTCTGTAGTTGGCTTTTAGCCTAGCCGCGTTGTTAGTGAAATCTAATTTGTGTGTGTGTGTGTGTGTGTGTGTGTGTGTGTTTTGTTCTCAAATTAATAATAGTCAACAGGGACGAGATACGAACAATTTGATATAGTTAGAATTTAAATTAGAATTGACGCCTACACAGCATGCACACACACACACACACACACAAACACACACACACAATCTACTTCTAAGTCCCAAACAGCAGCAAATGGAAATCCTTTGAAAGGAGTCATGTGTTATTTTTTCCAGCGTTCTTTTTCAACCACAAAATGAGATTTTGCAAATCACATTATAAATTGTGAGTTACCTTGTAAGGAAAAAGGGGCGGGACAAAGCTTAACCATGACGGGGGCGGGGATAATTTCAGGGCTGGAAAATTGTAACCTCCACCTGAAATAAGAAGACATATATTTTATAGAGATGATATGGCTGTAAATCATTTTAACACAGGTATTCCCATGTGCTGAGACTTCTAAAATTTTCTTTCAATTGTCTCGTTAAATGTTTAATAATCTTAATTATAAGATTATTAAACATTTCTAGCCATTTTGTAATATTTTAAGTGAAAACGTTTTGTTCTGTTAGCAGATAATTTAGATAATAATAATAATTATGATTATTATTCTTATTATTATTACTTTATTAAATTTTTTAATGCTTAAAATAATTTAATATTTTAAAATAAATTTAATAACTGTGTATATTAAGAAATTGTAGATAACTTGACCTTTTAAGGAAAAAGGGGCAGGGCAGAGCTTAACCATAAAGGGGGCGGGGCTATTTTCAGGGTAAAAAAATTTTACCCTCCACCTAAAAAACTTGTGACAGGTTGTTTGTAATCAAGTTTTATGGAAATTATATGGCTGTAAATCATTTCAAATGTTAGCACTATGACAATTAATTAATTAATCAATTAACAAATAATCAATGACATAGATTTACAAATCTTAAGAAGTGAAAATCTCACATTTTACGAATTTATTTACAAATTTTTAATATACAACATTATTAAACACATTTTTAGACTTATTTTATAATTATTAAGCTTTTCAGTTTCAGTTTATTAATTTTCATATTATCAGTATTAGTACAGTAAGTCCCCTACAGTACATATGAACAAGTTCCGTTCCAGAGACAAACATTGTCTAGGTACTAGTATACAGTACTAACACAATTGGCTATACTCAGTATATTACAGTACAGTGTTCTTGTAGAATCGTGCCGATGGTTGAACGATTCATGTAAAAAGGACCAGCGTTGTCTGCTATATGTTCACCTCTCTTCATTATTTCAATTATTTTCACTTTTGTCTCCATTGTTATTGCTTGGCACGTCTTAGCAGTACTGTACGAACTTCAGGCTAACTATAGTAAAGGCATGATCTATACATCCATCCATCCATCCATCCATCCATCCATCCATCCATCCATCCATCCATCATCAACTTCCTGATGTCCAAAAGGCTATGAAAACGAGTGCTTTAATATACAAAAAAACATGATTTGTTATAATTTGTACAAGCAATTATAATTATAAAATTAAAAAAGTAAAAAAAATGTTGTCCATAAGTTGCAAAAAAAACTCCATATTATTATAAAAAAATATATCTTTTAAAATCCTTCTACTGTTTTGATTATAAGAAAAAAACAAATCTAAGATTATTAACCTAATTTCTAGACGTATTTAATTTTTTTCTAGGTCCGTTATTTTCTATTTCTGTTGGCCAATCATTTTGCTTCTTTAAAAAAAAAAAAGAAAAACTAAACTAGTTTGTTTTTGTTTTATATTGAGAAATTATAGATAAGTCCCACTAGATTCACTGGTATTTCCACTTGCTAAGAGAGTATATATGCAATATTTTTTTTTTCTCCCTAATGTTTCCTCATAAAATTCTCTTTAAATTGTCTCACTAAACAAACCAAATATAAGATTATGAAACCTACAGTATCTATAGACACAATGCAATATTTTAAGCCATTTAGTTTTAGATAAAAGAAGCTACATTGTGAATTTACCCATAAAAATAAAACATATTTCTAGAAATTGGCTTAATAATCTTGTACAGTATATTAAGAATGTGTAATGTGTATATATATATATATACACACATATATATATGTAAGGTGATTTATCTATCTATGTAATGATTTGTT
This sequence comes from Clarias platycephalus, assembly GCA_030068275.1. Lineage (NCBI taxonomy): Eukaryota > Metazoa > Chordata > Actinopteri > Siluriformes > Clariidae > Clarias > Clarias platycephalus. Next base: position 16,642,749 of record JAQQZT010000013.1, on the reverse strand, counting down.
AAAATTTGTAATGAATCTAAACTTCAGTTTTAGAAATCTGAACATTTACCAAGAAAATATATATTAATACATAGTCCTGAATATCAGCCATTTGTAAAGGTAATATAAGTAAATACAACAAAACAACAACAAGAACCACTAAAAAGCACTAGATATATCTAATATATCACAAAAAAAAAAATCTTAGATTTTGTTTTGCACAGAGTACATCATGTCCATTCTCCCAATCGCGTTCTTTAGCTACATTGATTAGCGACATGAGGCCGGTGGTCTTAGATTCAAACAGGGCAGGATTTGTGAATTTCCAATTTCTCATCCAATGAGATGGAGCTTGTGACCCGGTTAGGTAGTATGTCAATCACCATGATGGCTGGTGTGGAGAGAATGGCAGGTAAACACGCAAGTCAATGGGAGTTAACCTTATTTATCTGTTTTCTGTTCAGCTCTTAATGCTAGATTCTGGGGGAAAAAGGGAGGAAAAAAAGAACCGACAGTGTTTTGGAGAAGAGCTGTAGATACTGGGTGTGTTTGAATAGACACCAAGAAAGTGTTTGAATATGGAGCAGGTAAAATACATTTTTAAACGTTTCCACCCAGAAGAAGAAGGTAAAAAATGCAGGAGGAAAATGGCTTGGTTTGTTGACATTGTGCAACATTTATGTGTATTTGGATAAATAGCACTACATTGTTCATTAAAATTTTCAACTATAGGTAATCTACTGTGGTTATAAGAGGAATAAAGTTTTATTAAAACATGAAGATCTTCAGAGGTCCTTTGGGGATCCTTTCTGGACAAGGTTCTACTCAAAATCCATTTAATAATGAAATGCTCAGTTCTATGGTTCTACATGAAAGCAAATATTTTTGGACAGTCTTTTTGGATAGTTTTTTGGATAATTTAACAGTTCTAAATGGGTTCCACATGGAAGCCTCTCTGATAATTGTTGTTTTGTACATATCTGCATTCTTTCCATAAAGGAACAAAATGAGGAACCCATTATAGGTTCTTGATTGAACATTGTTTTTTTTTCACAAACGTTAATTGTTTTAATGACTAAACCAAAGATTTTTGACCTTTACAAAGACAAAAAATGTTATTTGAATTTTTTTCTTTCCATAAGGGTCTAAGAGTCTTTGTTGTAGGCCTTTTATCAACAGGGGGGACAAACCAAAAACAGTCTGAAGTTCTAGGTTGAAAGGGAAACATTTCCTTGGAATCTACATAAAACATTTAAGAGTTAAGAGTTCTTTTGTGTTTGGATATTTTAATTCAATATGTTTGACTGATATGAAGACTCTCGAACAGATACCTGGTTTTAGACTTGACTTGAGTATATGCCGTAACCTTTAATTATGATCATGATTTAGATTTAAAGAGAGCTGTTTCAGCACATTTTTAAAAAATCAAGCCAGATATTACTGTAATGTGGGATAGGAGGAAAAAGGCGTGGTTTCCACTGGGGTTAGATTGAAATATGTATGAAGCTGTCAATCTTTCTGGTTTCATATCTGGAACGTTTTTCACTGTGGGAAGGAAGTTGACAGCTCTTTTGGGCAGATTTTTGACTGATAACTCATAGGGTGGGCGGCAGTGTCTCAGGCAGTTGAGGCTCTGAGTTGCTGATTGGAATGTCGAGGGTTTGAACCTCACCACTGCCAGGTTGCCGCTATTGGGCCCTTGGGCAGGGCCCTTAACCCTATGAACATACAACATTACTCCTCCTTTGCTGGTCCCATAGCCTGGATGAGAAAAGATTAAGGTTGCAACACACCCCTATAAAAACTGCGATTGCTATAAAAACAACAGAACCTGTTTCCTGATGGGCTCAACAGCTCAAGAGGGACAAAAAAGCCAAATAATAAAAAACAAACAAAAAAATATTTCATACTGTATGCCGATTTTATAGCATAGAGCACCTACACAAATTCTGTGAAGCTTTATGAGATAGCGATCATCATTGCAATTAAAAACAAAAGCATTCTGATATCAGCTTCTCAATTCTCTTTGGTTCATCCTTTGCTGTTCTTTGAAAATGACTTTCCCTGCACACCACCAATGATGCAATCACACAAGCGCTTCCCGATAACACTGCCTTTTCTTTGTTCTCTTCCCTTTCATAGGAAGAGAAGAATACGTGGCGACCTTCAAAGGTTCTGAGTACTTCTGCTATGACCTGTCGCAGAACCCGATACAGAGCAGCAGTGACGAGATCACGCTCTCGTTCAAAACCCTGCAGAGGAACGGACTGATGCTGCACACGGGCAAATCGGCGGACTACGTCAACCTGGCACTGAAAAACGGGGCGGTTTCGCTTGTCATTAATTTGGGGTCCGGGGCCTTTGAAGCCCTGGTGGAGCCGGTCAATGGAAAATTTAATGACAATGATTGGCATGATGTCAAAGTAACAAGGAATCTCCGTCAGGTAACAGTGCAGGGGGTTCTAGCTAATCAGATCGCTAAATCTATCAGTAACACTTTTCTTTTTTTTCCCTTTCCAAATCATCCACTTCTACAGTATAAATTTAATATAAATGTATTAACAAGTCTATCTGAATTCAAACCACTATAAATATTAGAACTTTAAGCACATTTGAGCAGGGACATACCTAGGGTCAGGTTCTGTGCAGAACTTCTGTATTGCACCTTCAAGTGCAGACTGGAATGACTACCAGCAAACCAAGAATCATGAAGGAAACTAATATGTTTAATATTATTTTAGAAGCTAGAGCAGGACTTCTTGAAGGGCTTGGATTAGAAAATTCCTAACAATAAAGGCGACACAAAGGGTTCTTCGGAGTGATGCTGTAGAAGAACCATGTCAGTTGATTATAGAACGTTTATCATGGATGCTTAGCCATTTTTTTCTTTATTGTTGCCACATACAAGTAAACAAATTCAACCCCAAATGTTACACTTTTATATGATGATATTTGTTGTTATGGTTATGGAAAGAACACATAATGGATTTATAAAAATTGTCCCTGTCATTGAGCTATTTTATTAGACTTGGTGCTAAGGTGCTAAGAACATTAGATTATTGGTCATCCTACTTGGAACCCTCCCAGCCAGGGAACCTTTTTTGTTGCAAGGTTCTACATTCGGTTCCCCTGTGACTTTTGATTTATCCATATACTTCTGAAATCTCAATAATTTACCTGAAACATAAATAATATTCCAATATTTCTGGGCACAGTGGCTTACTGTTTAGCACTGTCGCCTCCAGGGCTGGGGTTTAAACCTCGTCTCCAGTCCATGTGTGCGGAGTATACATGTTCTTCATAGTTTCCTCCTGGTAAACCTGGCTTGTTTAACTATACTTATTTTCATAAATGAGTTCGACTTCCATTTCGATATGGAGATATTTTTGTGGTCTCGCATGCAGTTCTACACAACCCAATGAATCCATAAGTGTTTCCAGATTTGAGCTTTCCTTCAAATGTGTGGCTGAATTGTAGTTATTTAACCAGAGTTCCATCTCAAGGGTTAATCAAGCGTTCTTCCTGTGTAGAGTCCTTGTTTTAAAGTTGTAATTGTACTTTTTAGAGGTTAACAAACCAAAGAACACAGAAGTTTTTCAAACTTTCTTTGTTGTACTTTCATCCTGATGACGATGGTCTAGCCAAAGACTTTAGACTTTATGATATCAAGATCCTTTGTTGATGGACTCTTAAATGTTTCTACAAGGACTTTGGATATTTTAGTCACACTTAGCTTCCTAAAAAAGGTTCTGCATACAGTTCTTTTCCTGTCAATGGACAAACCAAGGGACCTATAAGGTGCTTACTTCTGAAATGTTAATGATTGTAATTACTTCGCCGTGGTTAGCTTCCTAAAAGGTTTCTACATGGAACCATGCCATATGGAGACCGTTTGTTCATTTGTTGTAGGGTCTACAATTGCAGTTCCTCCAGAAAGACAAGACAAACCCTTTAGAATTTTATATGTAAGATGTTACTTTTTCAAAGATCCCGGAGATCTTGCCAAGGCACGCGGATGAAATGTGTTACAAATGGGTTTTCTTTCTTAAAAACAAATCGATTTTACGAATGTAAAAAAAAAAAAAAGGGACAAATTCCAAAAAATGTGGTAGACAGAGTCTAGACAGAGTATGCCCTGCTCAAATAACAGAGGACTTTCTTTCAACCTACAAAGAAAAAGCAATAGAAAAGCTCATAAATTGAGCACAAATCATAGCATGCATCTTGTAGATGCATGCATAGTCAGGGAACAGACAGATCATTCCTCCCTCATTTCTGTGTAAGGATCTCCTTTGCTTTGTCTCATTGCAATAATGCGAACACAAGACCTAAAGAGGAAGGCACGGGAGCCGTCGGTTCTCAAGGCCATGGAACTGGTCGCATCACTAGCTGATCAACCGGCTGTAAAGAACGAAATTATGCAAATCATATAATGAGCGGGTTTTCTTCAGAGGGTCAACTGATGTTCTTCAGGCCTTCTCTCTTATGTTTGATATCGAGAGAACATTATAAAAATAAGAATTTATCAGCTATGCACATAGACACGTAGAGATACAAATCAACGCTAATTCTAACATCAGCTTGTAGTTACGCTTTTAATTTCTTTGGAATAACTTGTTTGCCCTTTGTTTTTTCTTTTGTAATACTAACATGCTGTGGGAAACTAACGTCATCCATGGAATGTGCCATTTTACTAACAGATCGTTCTTTTATCTGAGAGTGTACTAACCTTGGTAGTAATCATCATATCTTTTTTGAGTAACGGTCGTTGTTCTGTTCACAGTTTTAATTTCCTTTCTCCCCCCTTTTCCACAAAGCATTCAGGCATTGGACACGCTATGGTAAACAAACTACATTGTTCGGTAGATATCATTCTAATTGTTTCTTAGTTTGGGTTTGCCGTGTGTTTCTTTTCTTTCTTTTTACTGTAGACGTCATTAACCCAAAATAAAGGGGACTTGCGGTTGGTACTTCTCCGCTTACTTTTTTCCACCTCCATTGTTTGAATTTTCCGTTGTTCTTTTTTCACTTTCTCTCCATTGGTTGTTTTGATGGTCAAGTAGTTGGTTGGTTTCTCCTTCCTTTATTTCACCTGTTGTCCAGTTCTGTGCCTTCCAGGGCCATCACCTTGAGCCTTTTGCATCAAGCAGTGGTTCACGAGGAGGACCGTCTGCTGGCTGATGCTCTCTGGCTTGGCCGATTCTGACCTCATGACCTCAGCATGGCATGCATTCCCAGTGCTTTCACGTTCTCCTCAATCCTGGTGCTTTTTGCTCTACTATGTATCTTCACTGCTGTCCTAATATGCTGCCACTCACTCACTCACTCACTCGGCTCTGCCTTTACATAGCATGAAGCGGACAGCTTCAGGGTATAGCTTTATACCTTTTACTTTGCAAGCATGTGCTAAAATCAGCATCAGAATCAAATCAGCATGAACTAGTTTGCTTTTTGCTTTCCTGTCTGGCTAAAACCAAGAGTCTTTGTATTTTACATCGCTTGCATCTAACCCAGTGGTGAAATGTTCATTTTTTTTTTATTTTTTTTTATTGAATACAAAACTAAAACAACTAATCAAACTAAAAACTAGCACCTAGTTAATATAACTACATAAATCTACTAACACCATTTTTGTGTCTGCAAAATGACTTTTATGTTGCATAAAAGTGGAATACTAACACAAACACTAACGCCACATTGGGCAATAAGTTTGTACGCTTAACTAGAAACTATAATAAGACCTTTTCGTTAAACTCTTAATTGCTTCCTTAACTTAAAAAAGACATGAAAATGGGATAAAAAAAAAAAAAAGATACTTAAACTAGGCTAGGTGTTGAGTGGTGGAACCAAAGTACCGCTTAAGTTTACAAGAGTATAGCGTGTCCTTTTCCTGTGCTTTGTTGTCTAGGTTACGATATCCGTGGATGGAATTCTTACCACCACGGGATACACACAGGAGGACTACACCATGCTAGGCTCGGACGACTTTTTTTATGTCGGAGGAAGCCCTAGCACTGCCGACCTGCCTGGATCCCCTGTTAGCAACAACTTCATGGGCTGCTTGAAGGAGGTAAACAGCTTGCTTCTGACTGTTCAGCCTGCCGGCAAAGGACGTTTTAAATTTTTTAAGAAAAAGCAACACATACACAGCCTGCATTTCACCTCCATCTCCTTTGGGGAAGAAATTATTTTGAGCAGGAGTTGTACTTGCAGAACAAACCACCCTGTCAAAGCAACAAATAGGCTATTTTCCAACCTACAGCTATGAGTCGTGATTTCCTGTTTTCATGGAAAACTAGATTTCTCTTTTGTTTCTGACGAGGTCTGGTGAGTTTTTCTAGTTTTTCTATAGTTATGAAACTATAGAAGAATTCCTGGAAGAATTATGCACAGATAATAGTAAGGATATACAGTACACTGCATGGCCAAAACAAAAATTCAACACTCATTCAGTCACTTTCTTTTAATTCAATTTAAGTTTTTTTTTTATTTGTAAAAACATAATACAAATCATCTGTTCATAGTGGGTCTCAGTTTTAGGCAGCAACAGACAACTTTTTATTTTCACCATGCCATCATTTAACAAAATTGAAGCCAAAAGAAAAAAACATGTGGGCAATACTAAGGACCCCCATGATTCAATAGCTTGTAGAACCACCTTTAGCAGCAATAACATAAAGTAATCGTTTCCGCTATGGCTTTATAAATTTCTCACATCATTATGGAGGAATTTTGCCCCATCCTTCTTTACAGAATTGAGTTTTTTAAGCATGCACAGCTCTGTTAAGGTATTTCAATTGGACTTAGGTCTGGACTTTGACTAGGGTGTGCCAAAACCTTTTTTTTTTTTTTTTTAGTTTTCAGACATTCTGATATAGATTTACTGGTGTGCACTGCTCAACTGAAGAGTTCATGGTCGTTCAGGGTGCTCAAGTCCTGTGGCTGCAAAAACAATCCCAAATCATCACTGCTCCACCACTGTGCATGACAGTGGTTATAAAATCCTGTTTGGTTTGTGCCAAACATGGCACTGGGCATTAAGGCCAAACAACACTACTTTGGTCTCAACCGTCCATAGGACAGTGTTCCAGAAGTCTTATAGTTTGTTCAGATGCAGTTTTGTGAACCTCAGTTTTGCATCCATGTTTTTTTTTTTTTTTCAACAAAAGTTGCTTTCTTCTTGTACCCTTCCTGAACTATACTCAGCAAAAAAAGAAACGCCCCTTTTTCAGGACTGTGTATTTCAACAATAATGTTGTAAAAATCCAAA
>JAQQZT010000013.1:16621497-16635400 GCA_030068275.1 Clarias platycephalus | reverse complement strand
TAGTGTTCATACAAATATTTACACATTAAGTTTACTGAAAGTCAAAACAGTTGAAAGTCAGAGGACGTTTCTTTTTTAACTGAGTATATATATATATATATATATATGTTCAGTCTTCTTCTAATTGTGCTGTCATGAATTTTAAGATTACCATGCTCTAAAATGGGTTGTTTGTCTTTTCTGAGCAATGCATGGTCTAATCTTGGGGTAAATATGCTGGGATGTCCAATCCCGGGAAAATTGGCAATTGTCTTTCTACTTGTGAATAATATTTCTCACTGCAGAACACTGAACTTCAAACTGTTTGGAAATTGTTTTCTAACCCTTTCCAGATTAATGTTTAGCAACAATTGCTTTCCTAAGGCCATTGCTTATGTCTTTCCCTCTGAATGCTCTACACCCTGAATGACCACCGCCAAAAACTTCTGCTTCTGTTGGTAGAAATTCTTATGATCAAAGGTTCTTTATTAGCAGCACCTTGTTGTAACGTACTATCTTTAATCATGTGGAAGCAGTAAGGGGGTACTTAGTAAAGCCCAGATTTATTTTCATTAAATAAATAATGGCACAGTGAAAAAGTTATGCTGTTGTGTTGTCGTTTGTCTGAGGTTATATTCTTCTAATAATGAAACCCGCTACGATCAGATGATTTCATTGTTTTTACTCAAAAATCATAGAATTGTAAGAGGGGGTATTAAGTTTTAAACATGACTGTATGGTTTTTAGTGTGGATCTTTTACCATGCAACCTTTTATTTTTTATTTTTTAAGTAATCTCCATTAAAATTTCTTCTACAAAGTTCATCAGGTTTTGATAATGGCTTGAAAGGTTCTGAACCCAATTCCAGTCATTTAAAATCTCCTTAGTTGTTTTCTTTGCTTGATGCAGCCCAAAATATGACCCTTGTGAAATGGTGACTTTTTTTTGGCCAGGCAATACATTGAACACCAAATACAACGAATAGGTAATGTGTTCCAAATGAGTGCAGTATACTACAGGTACAGTACGAATAGATGGAGTATCCTGCTTGCTGAAGGTTTAATCTGGTTGAGACGTGCTTATGGAATGGAATCCTGCAGGACACAAGTAGTCACAGGAGTGGAAATATTATATATTTTGTTTTACATACTGTACATATATCAAGATGATGCTTGTGCAACAAAACAAAGCTTATTAACATGAACGTACAGTACCACTTTCATGTTCATATACACGTCATTAGTATCTGCTTTTTAGGACTCCAGAAGTTTGAATTGGCCTAGTAGTTTGTGTATATTTTGGTATAACCTAATAAACATCATTAGAGAGACATAATGGGCGAAATAAGTATGTGAGTGGGATTATACAGTATAAAGATCTGCCATACCATTTAAGCTGTCAATATGAAAAACCACCTAGATTTTGGGTGCCACATGTGCCACCCGGGCGGCTCTGGCCCCTCAGAGACTCCACAGGGCCTCTTGTGGTGTATTGTGGTGTCTGGCAATGGGACGTTAGTAGCAGATCCTTTGGGTGTTGTGGGTTAGGAGGTGGGGCCTCTGTGGATCAGACTTGTTTGTCTGGCACATCACATGGGAGCTCAATCAGATTCAAATCTGGGGAGTTTGGAGGCCGGGTCATGGTCAAGGGATCTTTGCCTGCTTGGCTCAGTATGTGGTGAGCTGTGGTCCATTGGGTGTTCTGGAGATTTTCTATTGTAGACAGAATTTATGTTTTTTTTGTGACTGGAATGGACGGGCTTGCCTTTGGTCCCCACAGGAATGGATGAGCCTTGGGTGGCCATGATCCTGTCACCAGTTTGTGATCAATGTTATTCAATTACTGTACCTTGGTGGTGAAGTTAATGCTGTGGCTGATCAGTGTATTAACAACCCTGCCTACATACAGTAGCTATTTGAGATCAATTATAAACTCGAGAGATGTAGCTGAAGTTGAAGAACATTCCTAGTAAAGTTTAAATCCAGGTCATTTAGTTATTAAGTTAGTTGAACAAGCATGGCCTAAAGATGTTCACACCTTGCTCGCTACATGTGATTTGCTACCCTAGTAAGTGTTATTATTTGATTAAGCTGCTGGCTAGCATAGCAGAACAGATAAGGTTCATAATCAAGAGTTCTCCAGCAACATTCCATTCAACTTCCATTTTGAGAACCTCTGCCCAATTTGGTGCTCAGTTTAGCTCCATTTATGGACGAGTTATAGAGAAAGGAGAAAAAAATTCTCAGATTACAATACATGGCCCAGCACTTACCTAAATTTGAAACTTCAAGGTCAAGTGTAGGTCACTCAATAAACTGCCCTTCACTCTTCTTAACAATGTTCTTCCAATCATTGTGTATATATTTAAAATTTCCATCATTTTTCAAATGGGTATTCCAGACATCAAAAGTCATTTCACACTGTGCTAGACTTTTTAAAAAGCACCTCGGTTGGTACAGGTCTCATCATTTATCTCTTAATTTCAAAAAGTTCAATTTCTACTCGCCGGTGAAGCTCAGCGTTTTTTTTTCTTCTTCTTTTTTTCTGTCTTTCTCGCTGCATCTTTACAGCTGTCCTAGATTACAGCCTCCCCTCCCCACCTCCAGACGACAAATCTGTCCTCACTGAACCTTGAAGAAAGTCCTGTGGGGACTTTCCGTAACTAGCACTTGGGTTCTTTAGCACATGGCTGCTCTGCTCTCTTTCTCGAGCTCATTAGAGAACTCAGCTCATTAAAAGCAGGAGAGTCATGGTTTAAACAATGACATTTTAAACACACCGTGAAAATATTAGTATCTTTTTTGGAGCAAATATTCTCATACAGTATGACATCACTGTTAACTTTCGAGCTTCTCATAACGTCAAGCCATTGCGAATTAGCCGAAGCACGCAGGGATTCGAAAGAGGGCAAGATCCATCTCAAGTCAAATCGCGGCGGATTTTCATCCGCCTGCCGCGCATTTATAAAGAGCGGAGAGGATTTCGCAACAGTGTCCACCAATGTTTTTTAACTTGGCTCCAAATTAACATCACACCAAATGAGATAATTGAAGATGAAGGAGCGTGTTTATCAACCCGGGTCATTAGCACGGCGAGCAATTACTTGTGTCTGGTTTACAGAGGCGGCTGCTTTAATCAAATAATGAGCGAGAGCAAAGTGATTGAGAACACCTCATTAACACCTCGGCGCAAGTTCGTTTCTCATACGACTTGTCTCCTGGCTGAAAATGTATATGTGATCATGTTTATCCACATGTGATTATATGAGGAACATGTGATCAATACTGTATGTGTCCTGCACATAAGAACTTCACTACATATGTGAGTAAATTATAAGTGGTATGCACAGAATCACTGGGAAATTAATAGGCCATAAAAAAAAGATAATGGATGCTGTAAAATAAAATAAAAAATCACACAAAACACAAGAAGAGAATGAATGGTGCACAAATTTAATGAGAAACTGAATTAGAAAATAATAATAATAATAATAATAATAATAATAATACAATGATCTGACTAAAAAAATCTGATTATGTACAAAGATTATTAGTTTTTTCCTGAGATGAAAATTAAGAAATTGTCTAAATATCACACACAAAAAAAAATTTAATCATAAAAAAAGAAAAGAAACAAATAGAAACCCTGCCGTATCAGTTGCTCGTGTGAATCATGTGATTATGCCCCATTATTATGCACAGAGACACCCCTGACTTTCAGAAAAGCCCCTCTAAAGGCTGTATGTCGCTCTCCAGCTGGATTTTCGACCCAGTGGCGTGCAAGTCTGCAGCCAGGTTCTTGACACGCTTGGCCTCTGATTGATCACATGGACTCGTGGTCACGCTCCTGAGTCTTGGCGTTCTCCCGTTCCGACTCCTGGCTCCTCTGTTCTGATGATGAAATGTTGTTCTGGTAATAGCTTCGTTGTCAGTTCTCCAAGCCGGTGACAAATGAGCTCGGTGTGACTCTCTCCTGGCCGGTTGGAAAACGCCGGGCTTGGAGCTTCGTCCAATTTTGCTGGGCTCTAAAAGGTGTCCTTTGTCTCCACTCCCAATATCGATTGCATTTTATTGGCAGTATCTGCTGTGCACTCGGGCGATGTGACTAAAGAATTGCAGGTGTACTACCTGTTTCTTTTTTTTCCCCCACTGGATACGATCCAGAGCCAAGCAATTCTTCTCAAATCGCTATTTGTTTTCTCCCCATAGGCTTCTTATGGTTGTCATGCTGAAATGGAAGAGCTGATGGAAAATCGTACCTGGTCTCTCTCTCTCTCTCTCTCTCTCTCTCTCTCTCTCTCTCTCTTTCTCTCAGCTGACTTTGCTTCCACACATTATTTTACATTCAACAAAATGAATCTCAACATCGGGAGGCAAATTGAGAGTGAGCCCAAATTGCATTTTTAGACATTTATATATCCTTTTATGTTTTAATGTCCAGCTCAAAGTCATAAAAGGGACCAAGGGCCGAGTTTCAAACATGCTCACCGTTCTGTCCCACCAGGACACGCTTATAAATAACAATCAGGAGTCATATGGATATAAGTTTATATACAGTACCTCCTGTATTTGTGTACCCATTTTCAGATTAGCTCGAGTGAACTCTTCTATGCCTCATGCTAATACAGTCCCACTGGACATGTCCTTGTTTTTTTTTGTGTGGAATATTAAGCATGCCAAGGGGAAAAAAAGAATTTAACCCATTTACTGTAAAAATAATACACTTTAAGCTGACTTCAATGACTTGAAAGTGGTGCAACAGTATAGCTTTATCGGCAAGAGATCTTAGGTTCAAATCCCAACAATGTGAGAGCCATGTGTGGCCAAGAGCCAAGGAAGCAAATTAGCCATGCTCACTGGGTAGGTGGGATGGCACACTTTCTTTTCTGTCAGGTCATTTAGAGCAACATGAACCAGGTGTCTGTGGGCTCATGTAATGTAGAAGATGGAAAATAGCACTATTCCTCTGAGGAAGTGTGGTGCAGTGCCCGGTGATGCACCATAAGCAGCAGTTCAAATAGTTTTGCTTGGCTGGATTCTTGTGCATTGGAGAAAGTAAGCTCGCACCATTCCATGTGGGTGGATGTCGCATAATGGAGTGCTGGATTATGGGTGGAAATTTTACATTTATGGCATTTGGCAGACACCCTTATCCAGAGCGACTTACATTTGACCTCATTGGAATACAAAAGAGCAGTTGAGGGTTAAAGGCCGTAATCTAGTGGTGATGGGGTTTGAACCTGGGACCTACCTACAGTATTCCAATGCCCTAACCATTGAGAAACCCCTGCCCATTTTGTGAAAAAATGTTGGGGAAAAAAAGCTTCAGTGATCTCCAGTTATGAGGAATAATGAATTATATATTTATCTAATTGGGAATTTGTTAATACAGAATGCTGGTTTACCGTTAAAGTGAACAATCATGATGTAATAAGGAACAAATGTTATTCTAATATTATTATAACACTGACTTACTCGAATAAGAGACTAAGCTATTTTCTTTCTCCAGATCTGCAGCCATCATTTTAGAGACAAGCTCAAACAAGTCAGCTTGTCTCCATGCTGATGAAATGCGCCAGGACAGCACTGACCCTTTGACATTTTGTATAGAGAGATTTATTGTGTCAGACGACATCATTTCAGATTAAATGTAATTTTGCCTGGGTCTTTGCATCATGATGGTAGTGTAGCTGGAGTAAAGTTGCTGTTTGCTTGGCATCTTCAAGAAAAGTTTGACCCAAAGCCAACAATTTGAAACTAATTTGTCTTGTAATATTCGATATTGTAAAATAACCAAAACAGCTTCACAGAAAAAAAAAAAGATGTAGATTGACCTGACTACTGAGTAAGCTAGTGGAGTTTTCTGAAGCTCTTTAAAAATATATGAAGAAGAAAACAGAAACATGTTGATTTGGGGGACTCAAAAGGGGGAGAATTTGGGGGAGATTGAGTGGCATGGTGGTGTAGTGGTTAGCACTGTGGCCTCTCACCTCCATAGTCGAAGGTTGGCGTTCATCCTTGGGTTTGTGTGGTTGGAGTTTGCATGTTCTCCCTGCCCACATGCAGATTAGGCTAGCTGGTGTTCCCTGTTTACGTGTAAGCGTGTGCAGGCTTTTGTGCCAACGTGATGGTCTGGCACTGGCACACAGGGTGTACCCTGCACAGTGCCCGAGTCCTTTGGGATAGGCCCCCTTCACCCCTTTACAAAATGTATGGAATGAGTGAGTAAGTGACTGTCTGGTATTTTGTGGATATGAGTCCTGAAATTATGTAATGAGAGTCTTTATGATTATAGGAACAGTTGTTGTTAAGAAATCTACAGTATATTGCTAGGATTATTCATTAAAACAAACACTAAAGCAGTAAGTAAGTCAAAAGTGCAGAACTCCAAGCTGAAACTAATCACCAGGGTATATCAGGTATGTCTGGAGGCAAGCAGAAAGCATCCAGCAAAGTTGACTTTCATAGTATTTACATTTACTTTTATGACTTTTGGGAGACATTGTTCTCCAGACAGACCTAAAGAACTGCCTAGTATCTACCTAGAAAACAGACGTTTGTGCTTATTCCAATCTAAATCAATTTAGGAAGAAAGATACCACCAATAAAAGTAATACCTCTCATCACTGCACTGGAGCCTGTCCCAGGAAACACTGGGCATAAGATGGAGATCCAGCCAAGATGAGACCAGTCTGTTTCACCAGGAAATGCAGGAATAAAGACGGGAAGGCCTTTTGTTTTAGTTTCAGTTACTTCAAAAGCATACCATTGGAATTTATTTTTTAAAAAGTCTGCATTATGTCTCTAAGAATCACAGGCCAGAACACACACTACATGTGTCACAAGGTCTTAAGCCACTGTAGGAAATGCAACAGGTGTGTATCATGGCTGAGCTCTCAGGGTCAGGTACATTCAGAAAGACCAACCAGTGGCAACTCAATGTGATTAAGTTTCACGATAACCAGGAACTGACCAAATGCCTGGGTCAGACCCTTCTGATGTTGCTGATGTCTTTCAGGAACCTGGATTACCAAGTAAAGTTCAGTTCCAGCTTTGAGAATTTTGGGGATGGATCTCTAACAGACTTTGGGTAGTCAAGGGGTAAGAGTTTGGCTTACTCGTGCTTGTCAGGGTGACTTGTGTTGATCTTCTGCTTGCTGGGAAGTTCTTTTAGATCTTTTCGGAAGCTATAACTTGGTCGATGATTTTTACCGTGTTAAATTTCACTCTGAGACTTGAGTACGCATCCCTTTGCTGAATAAGCAGCCGTGTGCCCCAAATCCTTCCCATGCTTTTGTCTGTGGAGATTTCCTGTGTGGTTTAGGGTTCAACATAACCACCCCTCATTCTGTGACCCATTTGTATTCACCTGCGGTGTTTAGGAAAGCTTGCAGCACGTCTCAAGATTCTATATTTCTGAAATTGATGACTCATGTGCAATGCTGCTTCTGGGATTACTGCATCAAGCTAGCCAGCCAGAGAAAAGCTGTTTGAAGGGCTGACAGAATGGCTCAGTAGGAGATCTGGGATAGTTTTGTTTCAGTATTGTTCATGGAGAAATGGCTCATTACCATTTTAACGCTTTTTCTGTTAGTCCTACAGTACCTCTAGCGTTTCCTAACATGCTTGTAATTTCAGTGTATCCTACAGTATATATTCAAGAGAATAGAAATACAAATGCCTGCACATTTGGTTTAAAACACTTCTGGAAGATTTAAGAGCTCCAATGTTCTCTGATAACTGGCTGCAGTTTATTTTTAGATCTCGGGACATTCTTTTCCTCCAGCCATCTTCTTGTATTTCAAGCTGAACCCTCAGGAGAGATCTGGGTCATACCTGGGGTGTGCTCAGCTGTGTGTTCTTATTATATCTTGGCTCGCATCACACACATGTACACATGACGCACTTGTTAGATTGAATGGTGCTCGTCCTCACACATAAGTTTTCTTCAAGGTCACACGCTTGCTCCTAGTGCTGCTCTTGGATAATGGTGTTCAGCTCGAGTTCACCCCAGTGCCTGGATTGCTGAGGTCTCAGGAGCTCAAGTGTGTGTGTGTGTGAGAGCACAAAAACGACTTTCCAGAGACTGTTTGTGCCAGTGACAGTAGGTCCCTCACTCGCAGACCTGAATGCATCCAGTGGAACATTTGTGAGGTGTTCATGGCTAATGGATGAGAAACATAAGTACTCTGGAGGTAAAGCTATATAGTCTAAAATTGTATTACTCTCATCTCATTTGATGGTGGCCTTATAAGACATCCTAAAACAAGACCACAATATAAATTAAAGATGCATCAGGGTATTCCTAGTTTGTATACTGTTGCAATCCATACCAAAGTTCGGCAAACACAACTTTTGAGATGAGATAAAGCTTATATGTCATATGATGTAAGCATACAGTACATCTTATGTATGTTTTTTTTCCTCTCGCCTTTTCCTCACTCTCCTATTTCTGTTTCTAAGGTGGTTTATAAAAACAATGATGTTCGGCTGGAGCTGTCCAAGCTGGCGTTGCAGGGTGACCACAAGATGAAGATTCATGGTGTGGTGGCCTTCAAATGTGAAAATGTAGCCACTCTAGATCCAATCACCTTCGAAACACCAGAATCCTTCATCACATTACATAAGTGGAATGCTAAGAAGACCGGCTCTATATCCTTTGACTTCCGCACTACTGAACCCAACGGGCTTCTTCTGTTCAGCCACGGCAGGCCGAAACAGCAGACCAAGGAGGCAAAGAGTCCCATCACTCTTAAGGTGGACTTTTTTGCTATCGAGATGCTGGACGGTCATTTGTACCTGCTATTGGACATGGGCTCGGGCACCACCAAAACACGAGCGGTTAACAAAAAGGTGAACGATGGGGAGTGGTACCATGTCGACTTCCAGAGGGATGGAAGATCAGGTAAGATGACGTCCTTGTTTACACTATTGGAAAAGCTGCAGTACTGTAGGTAGTACATTAATACTGTAGTACTAATAGATTAATATTTCTACATTACTGATAACGTAACTACAAATGGAAGGAGCATGTAATTTCATTTCTTACAGTATATAAATAACTAAAATAAACACTTCAGAGCATGCTGTTAGATGAAAATAAGTTCAGGATAGGTTAAGATCACTGAGCTTCATCATAAAATCGCATTGTTAATTATTTTCCCATAACAGTGTGACATGAAGTCTTTTTCACCGCTTTCCTGAACGTTGCAACAAAAAAAAAAGGACATTATCTCCTTTCAATTCTTATCATTTTCTCCTTTCCTTTTCCCTCCCTAAGATGTTTTTTTGAAACATGATGAAACACACACTCAAGTAGCAGCCTTTATTATTCATCCTTTCTTTCCCTTTTTTTTCTCCTTCTTTCTTCCTTTTTTTTTTTAAGCGATTATCCTTTTATCTTCGTAGATGACAAAATGCCATGGAGATTTAAGTAAACTGTTGATAATCCGGGATGATTTGAGTCATTTTTGTGTTATCTTGTTTTGCTCCTGGGGAAAATATCTAGCATCTGTATGATGTGAAGCACAAGAGAGCTGCCGCTGCTTTCAGCCATCAGCCTAACCATCCGCGTCTCGGGCAGGTTTTCGTGGAACTCGTTTCAGACTCAGAGGTTTTACGTTCATTTGTCCCTCTGCACCTTTTCATCTTTAATGACCCTAAGCAGGTCCCTTGCACCTGACTTTATCTCTGTGGTTTAAAGACTTCCTCGTTTTTTTTTTTCGAGTTTCCTGATTGCCACGTTAGGGATCATCAGTCCCAAAGTGTGTCTAGAGCACAGGCGGATCACCTCTCTTCTCCCACCGCGCGTCCTCCATGCCCCGGTTCTCTGGCACCGAGCTCCGTGTTGATTTGCTTATCTAAGCAACAATTTGTTAGCATGTGCTCATGGCCATGGCCTCGCAATGTCACACTGCAAATTAGATTCACCCTCACCAACCGGCTTCTGTTTCCCACTCCGTCTCGAGAGCAGTGAATCACATTAGTCGTTTCATTACCCCTATAGCCACATGCAGAGTGAGGACCTGAGCGTCGGCAAAACCGCTGCTGCGCTTGTAAAAAATCCCACCCTTTTTTACTCGTCTTTGAGTGTTGAAGTGGTTTTAAGGCTAACGAGTCCGAGGTCTGGGTTTGTAAGAGGTGAGCGAGGACAGCGTTAATGACAAGCTTAATGGCTGCTTTCGTCCAGATAAGCTTGATATCCTTCATGATGGAGCAGAAACGCGAGACGAACAATTTGGCTGAATTTCCTGACTATTGTATACATTAAAAACAATTTTTTTTTTTTGCTTTTTATTTTTTACTTAGGATTACTTTATAGAAACTGAATTCTTAAAAACTGTTTGCCCATGTGCATCTTTTTTAAAGATCCAAAAAAATACATTAATACACTACCGTCTTATACTGTATATTTGATAAATAAAATGAACAAACCCTTTAATCCAGCACCTAATTCCCTTCGTATATATGACTAAACTGTTGACTATATAATAATTTATGCATCACATTCACCAAGTTGGACACAAACAAATTTATGCATCAATTAATCGCTTGACTCGGTAAGCAAGAAATGTTTGCATCTCACTCCTTGCTTTGGAGTTTGTGTACATTTATAATTAAGAAGATGCACTAATGTGAACCCCAATTTGTTAGCTTTATAACTTTTATAATTGACAGTAAGTGTATATAAATGACACCGTCAAGTTAATTAACCAACATTAATGAATTAACATTTACATTCTGAAATTTCCATACGCTCATCATATACATGAATGTCCCGGCTTTATTTAAGTATTTTGTTAGCAGGCTGGTGTCAGAGCGCAGGGTCAGCCATTATACAGCGCCCCTGGAGCAGACAGGGTTGAGGGCCTCGCTCAAGGGCCCAACAGCGGCAACCCGGTGGAGCCGGGGCTCGAACCGCCGACCCTCCGATCAGCCTTAACATGCTGAGCCACCACCGCCTCATTTATAAATCAGCAGCACTGATAATGTTACAGCACAACATAATGACTTGATAGTTAATCAGCGAAAGTTAACGTAAACTGCTTTGCCAGGCATCCTAATGCGAGTTTTGAGTTTTAACTGTGTTACACACAGTCTGTCCTCGAAACGCTGGAGAGTTAAAGCCTTTCAATGAAACATTATCCTTTTCCAAATGCTTACAGAAAGAGAATCTTAGTTGTCACTCTCACTCTTTCACTCTCTCTCTAATAAAACCATCTCTGACGTTCTCTAAACCCGAATATCTGATCATATAAGTCTAAACCCTCTAGAGCTAACAATTCCAGCGCAAACACATGCTAAAGCATGAGCATGTCCTCTCGTACCGGACCCTGAATCCCCCTAAAGCTTGCTGATTCTATTGCACGTTAAGCTTAAATAAATTCCGTTTCAGTGGCCGTGCGAGTATCACGCGATTAAAGGCGAGCGCTGTGCATTCTGACCGACATCGCTGATCCCCTCGCACTCCAAAACTATTTTGTTCCACCTCCTCGTTTTACCAATCCCCCTATCTCGTTCCACATCTCGTCCATTTTGTCCGACTTCTTTCCCTCCGCCCTCCCTCGTTCTCTTTCCTCTTTCTCTCTTTCTCTTCCTGCCTCGCGTTGCTATGGAAACGAGAGCCGATTTCCTCCGAGGACCGAGCCTGTTACCGTGCCGACTGAGATGCAGGATAATGCAATCGGCTGAGTTTTTTTTTTTCTTTTTTTCTTCCCCCTTTCTTTTCTTCCCTCCCGCCTCGAATCTGTGACCCGGGTGTGCGCTTCGCCCACGCTGGAACTCGCCGGCTCGGTAGACGCCCGATAGGCGACAACCAGATCACAGAACGCTCGACTAACATCCCGAGTCATCGGCGCCAATATTGAAACAATTCAATAAGCAGCCCAGGCATCGGAGGCGCACCCAGTTTCATACTGTAGCTCCCACCCTTTATAACGCAGCGAAGCTCCCGACAGCATGAACTCACGCACAACACAGGTGATTTGTCATGTTCATCCCTGGTCGTCCCTCTGAATGTTATGAATAGTTCCATTTATCATGCTTTATCAAATCGGAGACGTCGAGAGCTGTTGGGAAGAACACCATCTGCATAATTTACTCGTTATTGTCCCAAAGGAAGGGAAGCATAGAAACGTGTCAGGTCGGTAGGTGTGTACGCAGCGTGTATAGACTTTAAAGGAGATTTCTATCAATTATTTGTATCCCTATAATACAATTTCTTGTTCCCACAATATATGACGATATACTGGATACCATTTGAGGCTAAAATTACATACATGAATAGAATATTTTTATTATTTATTATGAGTATTTTATCACTCTTATTTATTTTTTACATTTTTAATTTACAACCCAGCTTCTTCTCTTTCAATTTCTGGTCAAAAAAATAAATTCTCCCCAGTCGAGGAAATAATTCCCCGGTGTTGTATGATCGCACGCAGCGTCTCCGAGATGGCCACCAAGCGGACTGACTTTAGAATAATGTCTTTGGCTTAGCTCTACTTCAGTGTGTGTTGATATTACCCATGTCTCAGCTTGTTGTGTGAGAAGCTTTCACTGTTTGCTCTGGGATCTTTCTCTTTTGATTAATAATGCATCAGATAAAAGTAACATTTAAACCAGCCGTCCCAGGAGCGTGGGAGTCTCAGAGTGTGTGTTGCGTTGGGTTTTTCATCTCCCTGTCACATGGCTTAAGAATCCCCTTGGTATAGCTGCAGAGCAAAGGCTGTTGAGAGACTTAAAGACATAAAAGGCAAGGGAGGTGTGGAAACCCAAGGGGGCGATCAAGTCAAACCGGGACTCTATATGTGATGAAATTTCTGGTGAAAGCGTGTGACTTTTCCAGGAGACTTCAAGCACAGTACGTTGACGAGACTCTTAGCCACAGTTGAACATTTAGGATGGTGCAAGTGTTTTAAAGAAGGCTGTACATCCGTGAATGACTGAAGTAACTCATTTCTGTGAATATTCAGCGAGTGGAACACCTGATCCTTGAAAATCGTCACCAAACTTGCGGAAAAGACGCATCCGTCTGTGTGAACTATACACACAATCATTCACCAGCACCACTTGCACATTACAGGAACTCATCTAGGAGTTATTGCCACATCCCCCGTACAGTCCTGACCTCCAAGCCATTTCCACAATTTTGGCCCATTAAAGGAGTTCCTGGGAGGCCGGCGTTTCAGATAAGAATCAGATCATGACTATGGTGTACGGAGAAAACTTTCTACCTTGATGGTGTCCAAGCTCTAGTGAAACACTGAGATAAGTGCATTAGTGTAGCCGGAGATTATATAGGGGGAATAAATTGAGTTTTTACTCTCAGAACTGTGTTCTGTTATTCTGTACAATGAAAAAATCCCGGTTTGACTTAAACACCCCAGGTGATTTACCAAACTGTTACTACTGCTGCTGCTATTTCTACTATCACTACCACTACTCTTACTACCAACAATACTACTATTAATAAAAATACTATTACTTCCACAATAACCTCTAGTACGTATTAGTACTGTACTACAGTATTACTACAGTTACTAATGCTACTGACACTACTACTACAATGATGACTACTACTACTATGCCTTCAACATTTACTACTACTACATTACTAACATGACTACTGTATGCTACTCCTAATAGTGTTATTAATGCTACTGCTAATGCTAATGATACTACCAACACTAATACCATTACTAGTACTGCTGTACTACAGTTGTTAATAATACTGCTACAACTAATGGTACTAATATTCATGTTACTACTACAACTAATACTATCAATACTGCTATTACTATGACATACTACAAATACTACTATACTACTAATACTGCTATTACTAAAACTTATACTACAAATACTACTATACTACTAATACTGCTATTACTATGACTTATACTACAAATACTACTATACTACTA
>JAQQZT010000013.1:16582742-16594557 GCA_030068275.1 Clarias platycephalus | reverse complement strand
TTTTTTACGCCGTATAAACGCGCAGCCGGACAAACGCACGTCACCAAAGCCCGTGTGAACACTCTCACTGACTCCTAGGTGTAGAAAACCCTCGGCGCTTCATCCGCACTCACCGGACGCTACGAACGGCAGAAAAACGCTCGATTTTAACGTCCGTGTGAACAAGGCCTAAGGGAGGTTTGAGACTCATGTTAACTTGTTAAAGACACAGTAAAATATGGGACCTTTAACATATACTGTAAGAAGCAGTTGTTTTCAAAATGTCAAAGAAGCAACATGGTAAGAGAGCCAGGTTACAAGAGCAAAACCCTCATCATGGTCCATATAGTATACAAGTAGAGAACACTACAGATTGAGAATCAGTTGAATTGTACAGCACAAATGGCAAGACTTCACAAGAAGGAACCAAAAGAACATTACATAAGTAACCAAACAAATTAGGGTTGAACAAATTACTGTAGGGTGAACAAAGTGGGGGAATCAGTCAGTGGTACGACAGGGGTGGAGACATGCCCAAGTCAAAACCAAAACATATTGAAAACTCGGGAAGAGAATCATGTAGGACTGTACCGATTCTATATCATGATTTTATAAACATCCCGACTCATTAGTCCCCAAAACATTAGCATGCAGCTCTCGACTACTACTACTACTACTACTACTATTAATAATAATAATAATAATAATAATAATAATATGGCGGCACTGTGGATAAGTGGTTAGCGCTGTCGCTTCATGCCTCCACGGTCCAGGTTTGATTCCCGCCTCATTGTCTGTGTGCATGGAGTTTGCATGTTCTCCCTGTGCTTGGTGGGTTTCCTCCGGGTACTCCGGTCTCCTGCCACAGTTCAACGACCTGCAGATTAGGCTAATTAACCTGTAGTATGTGAAGGAGCATGTGAGTGTGTGTTGGTGTGTGCCCTGCGATGGATTGACACCCCATACAGGGTGAACCCCGCCTCATGTCCTAAGTCTGCTGGGATAGGCTTCGACCCTGTATACAGCTTAAGGCAGTTTAGATGTTGAATGAATGAATGAGAATAATAATAAATGAATAATAAGCCTACTTTGGAACTAATATAAGTACCCTTTGTTATGCTAAATTACAGCTAAGAATATTATATTTAGGTTCTAGATGGCGTCTAGTCCATGATTTGACAGAAAGAAAATAGAGACATAATAAATCAGTCATTAGATCAAATTGTTTGTGGTAATAGGAAACACCAACATGGTAGAATATTCAAATTTAGTGTTGATTTTCTTTCTAATGATGTCTGATGCAGTAAAAACTGAGAGCAGGCCTGTGGGTCCCTCAGGCAGATGGGTTTGGGCCTCATTAGCTCCCCGTCCTCATTAGTAATGGTAGGTAGGGATGGGAAGGAGAGCAGCAGAATGACGAGGATTAACATGGCTGCCGCTGAGTCGTCACAACCTGCTGTTCCTAATGACCGAATTTTAGACTGACTCCAAACAGTCCAAAATCTCGAGTGTTTCTTAAATGGGGCTATTTTGTCCATGCATGAGTTCCCTTTTGTCGTTCTTTTTCAATTCACGCCATTTTGTCTTTCCTTATCCTGTCAGGCTTCTTGTAAATTGATGAGGCTTGTTGAAGCAGAAAGGAAGTATGGAGTGCAATTTTATTATTCTCATTAACCTGCCTCTCCAAGCACAGAGAGAGAGGGAAGGAGAGAGGTGGAAAGAGAGAAAGTGTAGAAGTAGTGAACAGCGAAAGAAAGCAAAAGGATTGAAGGTGGGAAGACAAAGCAAGAGTGGGAGTAAAGAGTTAGCCTGCCCATTCATTATTCAATTCGCTAATGAATAAATGATTTCTCAGGGGTCGCAAATGATTCACGGTGTTTTTTTATACCCGATGACTCAACAGCTACAGCCCACTGTACCTCTCACCACCATTTTTCTTTTCCTCGTCCTATGTGTTTTACTTTATTGTCCTGTACAACAAAGCTCCCAAGGCTTTCCAGAAGTGAATAGCGCGTATTTTCCATACATGGCCCATTTTCTTTTTACAGCCTTTGCTAATCAATGTTTGCATCACACCCTAGAAAAAGATTCTTTGCTGACCTTCAGTTTACAGGCACCAACGTTAGCATGAGCCGCAATAAACACACATCATTACTTGGTAAATTGTTTGCAATCTCAAGTCACCTATATGGAGAGCAGCCACACCCACATAAAACCTTAGTTAGTACCATTAATTCTCATCATCTGTTTTCTCACATGAATACCACTGGCAATAAAGTGTACCATTGCTACTCATTAGCATCATAGCCTTGAAGAGTATATGGTTGGTACGATGTATATGTAATTTAAACATTCATACCTTCAATGATCTTCAACAGATGTTGTATCCTGGTCAGGATCATATTTGTATACTGATCCCACACCAGGAGCACTGCATGAAAGGTCAACACATCCTGAATGGGACACTGGTCTATCTTCAAAGGTTCAAGTCAAACTAAGAGACCAGTATTATCATATTTTTGGAAGCGATCAGAAACCAGACAATCCAGAATAAACACACAAGAACACCTTGGGAAAACATTATTCATGACCTCGAGAACTAACTGGAGATCATGGATCTACAGTATGACGTAGTAAAGTTACAGCACCATTACCTTCAAAAGAGTGGTCCATATGGTTATTTAGAGTGAGGGTACATCACTTGCAAAAAGAAATTGCGTACAAAAGATACAAGACATGCCTTTGATGGTACACGTCGTCCCCGTGAGAATGCAGGACATTCCCACAAAATATATTTCCTTCATGTTATGAGACGTCCTATTACAAGACATCTATCCCTTGAGGATATGACATCTCTATACAGTACAAGACACCTTCTTTTGCACATATCCTTAGAGACCTTTTGGGATACTATATATCACTTTAAAAGTAAAAGACGTTTCCAGGATAGCTTACAAAATTGCTTTAAAGTATCTTTTAATAAAACTCCTGATTCTGGTTCACTAGGACTCAGTTGGGGACATTTTTGTAATTGTTTTAATTGCCAATTTAAACACTTTGGTAAGAGGTACAGGTCTTGTTGACTCACTTCGCTGACTCGGCTGTTCTGACATATAGAGGAAGTTAATTCAATGAGCTAGGTGCCAGAACAGAGAAGAGTCTTGGTGCATGCCTACCTTGTAACCTGAGAGATGGTCTGGCATCACTTGGAGTGTAGAAAACATCACATTGAGGATACCATTCATCCATCCTGAGGATACCCTACACCCCCTGAGGTTACCATACATTTCCAGAGGTTACCATACATTCCTTCTGTGGATACCATACATTCCCCTGAAGATATCAAAGATTCATCCTGAGGATACCATACATTTCCCAGCATGAAGTTACTATACATCCCCCTTAAGACACCATATTCCCCATGAGGATACCATACGTCACCCCTGATGTTACCACATATTTCCCCTAAGGATAGCATACAGTATGTCCCCCACCCCCTGGCCAATGTTACCATCCATCCATTTCAAGATCCCATACAGTCCGTGTGAGGATACCATACAGTACATGCCCCCAAAGTTACCATACCATTCCTAACCCATGGGGTTACCATACATCCTCTCTGAAGTTACTAGACATGCTCCCTGAGGTTACTATACGTCCCCCATTCCTAAATACCTTCCCTAAGGGTACCATATAATCCTCCTGAGGTTACCATACATTGCCCATGAGGTTCCAATATATTCCCTGTGAGAACACCATATAATCCCAATATGGGTAGCATAAATGCCCCTCGAGGTTACCAAGCATTCCCAATGAGGCTACCTTAAATTCACGATGTTATCATACAGTCCGGCTGGGTTACCAGACATCTCCCCTGAGGGTACCACACATTTCCTTTGAGGTTACCATACACCCTCTGAGGGTACCACACATTCCCTTTGAGGTTTCCTTCTTCGTACATTTACTCCCTTAAGGGTACAAGCCATCCTTTTGCCTTATTTTCTCGGCGCAAGGTGCAATGTAATAGAGTAATTTCAGTGTATTTCCTCCAACTCTGCAATCTGTGACATTTGAGTGTGCCAGAAATACCCAGAAACTTCACCAGCTCACATCAGCATGCAATGAAACCAGTCAATCAATATGTAGGACGAGGAAACCTTGACATGGTCTGCAGTGTTGTACTGGTTCAGGTTAATTTGAATATAGAGGAAACTCTATTACAATACCTTGCCATAATGCTCGATGTTTGTCTACCACAAAAACAAAAGGCGGTCCAATAGACTAGACAAATTGAAGTGTTTTATGTCATTTTTTTTCAATCTACTAAGAATGAAAACTTGACATTGAATCACTAATCGACTAGCAAAAATAAACAAATAAAGAAAGAAATATTGGGGAATTGGACTATGACATACAAATCATAACATGGACTACAAGTCAACATATTTAAAACAAACTGTATGATAAAATAATAGTATATAGTATTGAATATAAGCAGAGAGTGAAATACTTTTTTGGCTAATACAGTACTACATTATTTTCTGTAAGAGCAGCTGTGCTTTCTAGGTCACTCAACCATCCCAAACATGCCCCTCTGGCTTTTACCAATCATGAATCCATGGGAAGTGGAAACAAATGGCAATTTCACAGTTTTTCAGGTACAAAGGATAAAACCTTGAGATACCTTATCTCAGACTTGTCTTTTTTCCCACAAATTGAGGGTTGCTCCAATAAATAATTAATGCAATTTCCTCATCCATGCCACAGCTTTTTCACTTAAGAGCAGTAATAACATGACCCACAAACAGTTGAAACCAGAGGGCACATTTATGCTCTAATTAACATGCTTTGCTTATCAGGGCAAGTCACAACTGACAGGATGGAACAGGTAATGTTACACTCAGACCCGAGCACACGTCACTGTCAATTAAGGCCCCGAGTTCCCCAGAGCATCTCTGTCCTGCCATAGGGAAACCGTTCAAACACCACTCGGGCTAAACATGAATCAAAATACACCATGATGGCTTCTATGAGCTCAGTTTCCTTTTGTTGCCATGTGTTTGATGTCTTCCAGCGATTCAGGTGCTTCATGGATCATTTGCTTTTAGCACTTGTCCTCGGTGAGGGTCATTGGTTAAACATCATTTCTTATTTCTATATCAATTTAGCAGCTAACATATTTAGGATTAGTTCTTAGACTGCACAGCCAAGGACGGACTTGTTAAGGAAGGATTATTCGACCGTCTACAGAAATTTTAAGGATCTGAGGTCTACCACATTTCAAATATATTTATATAAGAGTGAGGAGAACATTGATTAAATTTTGACAGGTAATTCATCTCTGTTTTATAAGGCTCTTTTTTCACTCTTTGATGGAGTAGCAGTCAGACTTCATAGCTATCTCTTAGCTTCAGGCCAGAGCGGGCTTCTTCTTTAGATGAAGGCTGTGTTGTGTTTTTCTGATTAAAGCAGCCTTGTCTGCTTTGCTTCGACATTTCAATTCTTGTTTCTTTTCCCGGAATCTAAATCAGTCATCAGGCTTTACCACAGAATACCACTCGATGATTCCGTTGCTGTCGGGTAGTGGATAAATATTGCAACGTGGTGCACTTTGAAATTCATGGCAGCGGTCATGTCTGCCAAATTATTGAGGATATGGAAGAAAATGTTTGAATATTGATCTGCATGAACGCTGAAAGTCAAAGAAGTGCCAAAAGTACAGTTTTCTTCTACTTCCCTGAACCAATCAGATATTCCAGATTTATAATGTGAACTGATATTTCTAATTGATTTAAGAAACTTTACAGAGACAATAAACTTTACCCAGCTTTAGATATACCTAGCATTTACTGATATGAAAGCTGCCTATACATGTTGTAGTATTACAGCAAATAGAGCATTAAACTCAAAATTCACATCCTACGGTTAGGGTTAGGGTTAGGGTTAACCCTAACCCTAACCCTAACCCTTCTTTTCGTTGGATGTAAGATCAAGATAAAGCTAAAGACGTCTATTAGGCTGCGTTTACACTGTCAGTTAAATGTGACCCAATTCCGATTTTTTGCTTATATGTGATACATACTGTATCGGATATGTTCTACGTCCATGTAAACAGGAAAAAAACGCACGCATTCCGATATTTCGAGATCGGTCAAAAAAAGATATAGGCAACAAATCGAGATCTGCAGTATAAACGGGTCACTCAGACACCATTAAAATTTAGACAATTTTAACCAGGATTATCTAGATCACACTGAAATATAGCTCACCTAAGGTAAGTATAAAGCTTTCACTTAAAGACCTGGATTCAAAAGTTTTAACTTTAAAATATTGTGTTTTCAGTGCAATTTTGTATTAAAGCAAGGAATTTTTTTTAAATTGTTTAAAAATAAATGACCATAACAAATGTCTGATATATACAGTATAACATTTGAAATTAGAATAAACTTTTTAATTAAATTAATCATTCATTCGTTCATCTCATTATTATCTAGACACATTTTTCTCACACATACACACTTCCAAATATTTTCTCTTCTAAAAAAAATTTCTTTCATTTTTGTGAAGCTGCTTTGAGACAATGACCACTGTTAAAAGCGCTATATAAATAAAATTGAATTGAATTGAATTAAATAATCGCCTGTAAATAGCCATTTTTCAGGTGATTAAGCATCGTTACTACTAGTATAAAATAAAGGCATGACTCACATCGCATCCAGTCAGGCATTTCCGCTTGCCATAAGAAGTGCTGGAAAAGCACAGAGTGTAAGCTCGGCTGTGATCACTTGGGGTATTTTACTGTAGCAAAGAAATTACAGAATTTCCTCTCATATTTATCTGGCTTCCACATCAATCACTATTCAATACATTAACTATCAATCTGCTGAGCGTTAATAAGACTCATTGAGAATGGTCCAATCACATGAGCCGAAATATTGAAAACAATATTGATTCGCTAAGAACAAAAGTGGGAGGGTTCGGGGCGAACAGTGCTGCGCCTCAAAGATGATTTGAAAAAATCCAATTAGAGCTCAGCCTCAAATCACATGCTTTTCAAAGATTTATGTGCCAATATAGACACTTATTTGTTCTGGCGCCCCGCATACATGAACACAAATTAACGTAATACAGTTTAAATAAATTATAGTAAGAAATACAGCGTAATATTGTGACTAAATGACTTTATTTCATTATTTAGATTTACTGTTTAAACTGTAAAATTATCTAAAAAAATGTTTATGTCTATCCTCTTTAAATTCAGGCATTACAATTTCTCAATAAATGATTTTCGCATCATTTACTCTATTCTGCTGAAGAAGCGAACGTTTGCAGCTGCTATAACAAAAGTGATAACAGGAACGAACTTACCTTGTTGATATTGTGCAACATTAAATGTACATCAGTTATGTGGCAGGTCTAAGACACCTGAATATTTACAGTATAACATATTAGAACATGCACATTCATATAAAACTGTAAGTTGCACCTGCGCTACTTTCAGTTCTCATCGGAAATGAGAATTTAATCAGTATGATTTTAATCAATATTAGAGCTGCACAAAGTGTTAAGAAGTGTCTTCTAAAAATCTTCCTATTTAGGTGTCTGCTTTATGATTTTAATGGAGCTTTACTCCATTTTTTTATGTAATAATTATAATATTAATATTATTATCATTAACTGTAGGATAAGTATGCAAGTACTGCATTTTCCTAATTATAGTAAACATGTTTTTCAATTAGATGCCTTTTATAGGGAACAAAAACTTATCAAACCACAAACGTTAAAGTGTAGGACGTTTAGATTTAAAAACAATAAATCAATCAATAAATGTTCTTATTTCATCCAGCTCAATTATAAATATCTTAGAAACAGTGATTGCTGCTGGTTATATCAATGGACAAAAATCTATTATCTATTTATAACTAGATGTTGAAAGTATTATCGTTAACAACAAGCGATTCATTTGATCTCAAGATCTCAACAATGGCATAATGGGAATGATGAACAATACACCTACTCATACTTTCTATAAGTGCTGGATGGGACAACACAAGGGGGGCAAAAACAAGGATACGTGAATAAACAAGCCACCTTTTTCACTTTCATTACACACACTTCTTTTCATTCACCACTAAAAAGAATAGATATAAAAATGTGTCTGCACAATGGGGCCCAAAAGGGGACGAAATGTTCTCAAAAGAAAAGATCACATGACTATCACTAATAGCCTACATTAATCTACAGTCTGAGCTAGAAAGTATTCAGAGTAATTCTTGCTTGTTCATATCTTTCTGTTTGTTCTCGGAAGTGGTGCTGATTACTTTGGGTCTGCTAGGTGGGTTTCCTCCAGGTACTGCACTTCGGTTTCCTCCCACAGTTCAAAAACTTGCAGATCAGGCTAAGTGGTGTTCCCAAATTGCCCATAGTGTGAGAGTGAGAGTGTGTGAGTGAGGGCTTGTGTGCCGGATCGTATTGGATTGGCACCCCATGCCTTGTGCCCCGAGGCTCCAGGCCTCCTGCGACCCTGTACAGAATAAGTGCTAGAGAGAATGAACGAGAGAGTGTTGTTCTTGGTTCCACAAAAATCCAAAGTACTCAAACAAATAGAGCTTACATCAACTGAAAACAAACAGAAGTTACATTAGTTAAATCATGAAATATAACAGACATACACTACCAGTCAAAAGGTTGGACACAACCATGGTCGTTTTTGATTTTTGTTTTCTTTCTACATTGTAAAACAATGCTGAAGGTGTTTATCCAAAATACACAATAATCTCCTTTGAACAGTTGATATTGAGATATTGAGACTTCTGTTCTGTAAATTCTTCATAACGGCTCTAATCTGAGGTGCTGGTTGTTAATTGGTGATTTCTGAGGCTGGTGACTCTAAATGAACGTCTCCTCTGCAGCAGAGGTCAGTTTTGGTCTTGCTTTCCTGGGACGGTCTTCATGAGAGCCAGTTCTTGAAAGAACTGTTCCAGAACAGCAGACCTTGTCTTAAGATAAATCAACTGAGTTTCATTTTGGTTGTGTGTTGTTCGGGATATTAAAGTCATTCTTCACCACAACAGCCATGATCTTCTAGACTTAATGACATCATGCTAAGCATCATGCTGCCCAGGACCACAACTGCCCTCACAGTTTTGAAAAAATTCCAGTATTGCTCTAAAATGAAAAAAAAAAATGAATCACAATGCAAAAAACATTGAATTAGAAGGTCTGTCCAAACATATGGAAACATAAGCCATCGTTTCCTGATCTGGTTTTCCAGATTAGTTGTCGTTAAAACCAAGCCATGGATCCCATCTCTTTTCCCAGCCACCTGCATTACTTCTCCGTTTGTAATCATTTTTTCCCTGGATCTCTCTGACCTCTCCTCCTCCGCCACTGCTTATTGCTTACCCGCTGAAATCAGCACCTGAGAGATTGAGTACGTTCCTTCACTCAGCTCTGCGGGGGGATTTGCATATACATTGCATCCGTGCCTTGGAATGTGCTGGGAAGATGGAAGGGGGAAAAAAGGGAAAAGAAGGTAAATAGCCATTAACATGTTGACTAGAGTAAGCCCACCGAGGCTGTGGAAGCTCCGATGGGATTTTGAGCATCACATTGATGCATGTTCTGTGTACTCGGGGAGGCTGCAGGGACTTTGGGAGGCCTAAAGGTGCGTATTTGTAGGAGATTTGTCTGACCTTGGTTCTCCCTCTGAGCACTGCTCTTCCTTTTCTTCATTTCAGAGTGAAAGAGAGAGAGAGAGAGAGAGAGAGAGACAGTGGTGGGTTAGCGGTGTCCTCTTTATGCTAACAGTCATCGATACTGAGTTTCATTTTGGTTTTGGTTTTGTTGTTGGTTATTAAAGTCATTCTTCACCACAACATACATGATCTGCTAGACTTAATGACATCATGCTACAGTACAAGTGCACGGCTAGCTCAATGTTTAAGGCACTGGACTACTGATCAGAATGTCCAAGATCATTCAAACACCACCACGACTGTTGGGCCCTTGAGCAAGGCTCTTAACTCACAACTGCTCTGATGTATAAAGTGATACAATGTAAGTCACTTTGGATAAGGGCATCTGGCAAAATGTAGTAAATGTAAAATGCTAAGCCGCGCGCCCTCACCCTCAGTGAATAAATGTGTAGAATAATTTAGTACACATGGACTTGCTTCATTAATTACTTTTTTAAATTACATAACCATTCATGTTTTTTCGAAATACAGTTAATACAGTGCTTGTAAATATCCATCCATTTAGCAACCACTTGTAGTCCAACTGGGGACTTTGGAGGCCAACAGTGATTACCATTGAAAATATTCCCAATTTTACGACTATGGTAGGACCTCTGGTCAACATTCATACACGTATTCATACACTATGGGCAATTTGCAAACGCCAGTTAGCATAACCTTCATGTCTTTGGATCGTTGGAGGAAACCAGAGCACCTGGAAAAAAAAAGCCACCAAACATGGGGAGAACATTCAAACTCCATACACACAGACCCGAGGTAGGAATCGAACCCGGACCCAGGAGGTGCAAGATGACAATGCTAACCACTAAGCACCGCGCAGCCAATTGTAATTACTGTATAATTATGTAGATTTAATAAGGTGGTTATAAAAGGCACAGCAAAGACAAAAGAATAAATCCCTGCAACTGCTTTATGAATTACTAACCTGCACAATTAATAACATTCAAGGTAACACATTATACTCTTTTTTTTTTTTTTAAAACAAGTTAATATGAGTTCTGAAGGTCTACAAAATATGTCTGGTAATTTTCCAGTTGAAATACAACTCTGATCTTCTTTTTGATTCACTCCTTTTTTTTTTCGAGCATTTTTATATCCGCAGTCATTGTCTTACCCATAAAAGCAAACTAAAAGCAAATGAACAAAAAAGCTTAAAAAAGTTTCACTTCGATTCTCTGATCTATTAAAAACAGCAGCAGTCACAGTTTCAGGATGTAGCTGAGTCATGGGCAGGTGGAAAAGATCCACTTTTTCAGCTTCAGCACTGATGCAAATCAACCCTTAAAACTGTCCCTCATTCAGGAAGCAGTCTGATGTGAAATGTTCAACACACACACTCGTTCGATTTTGAAGATAAAAGTCAGAACATTTCTGCTTTAAATAAACGATATCAGACGACAGAGCAGGCCATTTGCGCTTGTAGTTGTCGAATGCTAATGTAGTTGGCAAACTGTAGTTGTCTAATCCTCAACTCACAACATGTGTATGTTTTTGGCAAATGAGAGTCTATTAAAAAAAAAAAAAAAAAAAAAAAAAATTTTGCACCCGGAAACAAGAAAAATTTATAAACAAAAGACTAATTTGAGAGTGTAGTTAAAGCTTGTGTTAGTTCTTTATGTGTGTGAAAATCATCTGATCTTAGCGGGTCTCAGGATCGGGCAAATACAACCTCAGACAAACATACAGTATGCATTTTTTCACAAATTAAGCCAAAAAATAAAAATAAACAAAAAACATCTGGGCAATACTAAGTACCCCCCATGATTCAATAGCTCGTAGATTCATCTTTAGCAGCAATAACTAAAATAACCATTTCCTGTATGATTATATCAATCTCTACATCATTTTGTTTCATTCTTATTTACAACATTGCTTAAATTATGTGAGGTTTTTGGGAAAAAACTTATGCACAGCTCTCTTAAGATCCCGCCAAAGTACAGGGTGGGCCATTTATATGGATACACCTTAATAAAGTGGGAATGGTTGGTGATATTAACTTCTTGTTTGTGGCACATTAGTATATGTGAGGGGGAAAACTTTTCAAGATGGGTGGTGACCATGGTGGCCATTTTGAAGTC
>JAQQZT010000013.1:16529428-16549830 GCA_030068275.1 Clarias platycephalus | reverse complement strand
AGATAGATAGATAGATAGATAGATAGATAGATAGATAGATAGATAGATAGATAGATAGATAGATAGATAGATTTCAATAAATTGTGGACAATGGAAAGAAATAAGGACAGCTAGCAGTGTTGCTTGGTAAATAAATATTTGTATTTGTAATCACTGTGTGATTTGGGGGGGGGTGGGGGGTGATGGGGGGAGGTTGGTCTTGAAACACAGTTATTGTCCAGCATGTTGCTCCACATTTCGGCCCACAGCCGTGTGCCATGTCTCAGCGCGGGTCATCTCTCTGCCCTCGGGGACAGTAAACCCTCTGTCCCATCCTGTCAGCACTTCATCATGTCCCCCTCCGAGCTGCAGTCGTAATGAGAGTCATAAATTAGTGCTGGATTACTCCTCTCCCTGTCAGTGTGCAGATTGGAGGCGGAACGTGTGAAGCGAGCCGGCGAGCTCCTCGGGGTTGTACAGGGTAGAAGTCCTCTGCACTGGGCTGTTTAGTCTTTTCCCTGTTTCTGCACGCCACGCTCGCCGCGATAATTAACTGATGAGTTCAGCAACAGGACAAACACTCTGAAGTGTAAACGGTGTTACGTCAGAGGTTTGCTCTCACACTGCTGCAGTCTGGTTAGCGCGGCGTTTGTTTAACTGTTCGCTCAAATCCTTTCACACCAGTTCTGTTCGAAACAGATTTATTTTTACACGAACACGGATCACTTTATACTTTAAATAAAACATTATTTCAGTAAACAAACACACAGCTTACTTTGGGAACTGGAGGCTAAATTAACCTGTCTGGAGTTTATTATCGGTAGTATTAGAATTATTAGTATTAGAATTATTATTAGTACGTTTATGATAGTCTTAGGTGTTTATAACGTTTTTTCCACCTAAATGATAAAGCAAAAGATGGTAAAGTAATACACACACAGGCGCACACACACATAAATGTAGAGTTTCATGTTTGTCTTTTGAACCAAAACAAGTGGGTGAAAACTTTTGCATTATTGCATTATATTATTAATTTATATATTCCTCTATTAATATGAAGATACACTAAGCAACAAGCTAGCAAAACTTCACACATCAGTAAATAAACTATGAGCAGCAACATATAACCAGACAACGAACAAGTAAACAAATAAATATATAACAAGTAAACAAGTAAACTGTAACAGTAATCAAATAAGAATATAAATATGTGAATAAAACATGTTAAAGGTTGCACATAAATAAACCAATAAATATAGGAAGTAAACACATGAATAAATAAGCACATAAACTGCTGCATTTATAAATAAAAAAAACATCAACAAACATTGTATCACACAAACACAAATAATATAAGCAAATATGTTAATTAATAAACGAGAAAAAAACATAGAAAAATAAAAGCATAGTAAAAAAATACAATAGATAGATGGGCATGATAACTTGCATATAACCAACCAAATAAATAATAACATTTATTCCATTTAATTAAAATAAAATATTTTAATTAAATGGAATAAATGTTAGTAAAAAAACAAAAAAAACAATACAAATAAAAATAATGAGTTAATTAAAGAAACATAAAACAATTATTTACATACAAACAAACCAGTTGGAATAGAGAAGTAAATAAAAATAAATGAATCTCAATAAAAATTCAATAAAATGCAAATAAAGTAAAACTAAAATTATTATTATAAATAAAAAATATTTAATTATTTAAGTACTAATTTTATAAAGAAACAAAAAGCAACTAAACAAACAATATGTATAATATATCATAACACAAATAGTTTAATGCATATTTTAAAGGCAATTTATGCCTTTAACCAAAATAAATAAATCAAAAACACGTACAGTAAACAAATAAATAATCAATAAACATTACAAATATACACATATAAATCATAAATAAAACTATTAATCAATTATTATTATTAATCATTTCCATTGTGGTCATTCTTGGGTAACAAAACAAACTTCACTGCTGTTATAATCAGAAGATAATTGACTGTAAAAGGGTCAAAGTGATATATATATATATATATATATAATTTTATTTTATTATTATATATATATATTTTATTACATTTGTTTGTGTTAGGGAGTTTTTACAGTTCTACAGTTTCCTTACTCTCAGGGACTGTAAAACCTCAGTGACTAAATCTGGCTTAAGTGCCACTTAATTTCCTTTCCCTGGCCTAATCTCTGCTAGCGCAGCCTAAACCGAGGGAATCACCAGACTCTGACACTTTGTCCTCCTAATGACGGGATTCAGGCCGAGGAAAGAAAATGAAGTAAATAATAACCTTCTAAACCCTGATTGAGGTCACAGCACCATCGTCCTCCACTGGGAGAAAATAAATATATATTTCTATCAAAACAGCGATGTCATTACCGTCTTGTTTTTTTGTTTTTTTTTCCAACCCTAATGTACAGTTGTGTACCTGCAGCAGTGTGACGGCATTGACGGGAAATGCACAGCTCTAATCCCCGCTAATAGGATTGGGAGGGATTTCACCTTCTCAGCCCTCTTTCGCTCATCTCTCCCAGCTTCCACACTGCTGCCAAACACTGATAAAACACGCCGGCGTTCCAGAAAACACCACCTTGCCATGTCATGCATGGCTTATCCGGCATGCTGCTTGTAGGTGTGTTTTTACAAGTCGCCCATGGTGTCGGAAAACAGCGCTCCGGAGCGTTTATAAAATGGCGTTGATTTACATATTTATACATGCTTACATCACGTCATATCAGGTCACATCACACAGTGCTTGATTTACACAATACTTTCTCCTCAAACGCCTGACTCGACTCATCAGCCGGATGAAAAGTATGTGCACTTGGATATCACGCATTTCAATCTAACAGATACGTAATTATTCCCAAATTTTTCCCCCGGGGTTATGTTTCCCCCCAAAAAAGATCTGATGTGATTGCTGATAATCATAAGCAGTTCCATCTTCTGGTTTTCTGCTAGCTCATAAGACCACGTGTCATGAAATTTCCAGGAGAAATACTGTAAGATCTCAAGTGTTCGGATTCTTGTGTCTTTCTCTTTGTGTGTGTATGTGTGGAGTTTTCATGTTCTCTCCATTTCACAACCCTTGTTCCGCACAAAAATGTGTTCCAAAGTTCCTCAAAAGAGTTTACTAAATATACAGAAACTTCAAAGTATACTGATTTAGCTTAACTAAGTGCCTACATTCGGTCTACAGAGCAGAAACTTTTGTTAAGACCTATTATAGCATACTTATAAGTACCTCTTATAAGTACATTATAAAAACGGTTGAAAAAAGGCTTTCCCTTTAATGTTTAAAAAAAAACATACTTTCTATGATCGTGCAATAGATTGCAGTGAAATCCTTTTCTTAGCATTAAAGAGTCCAACCTATTAAGTAACTCTGCTCAGAGCACAGGGTGAGCCATGACACCTGGAGCAGTGAGAGTTCTTGCTCAAGTGTCTAACAGTGGCAGCTTTGTTGAGGGTTTGATCCGATGACCTTTTAATTAGTAACCTTTTAAACACACAGCCTGCCAAGCCAGCGTGAGGACAAGAGTTCAACCTTGTCATTTGCAGCTGCACTGTGCTCAGAGGTGCTGTTCTAGAGAACTAATCAACACCTTCCGACCAAACAAGAATTCAACAGCGATGTGATATTTAAATAAAAAAAAAAAAAGATTTCACCAGCTTTCTTTTTTGCTGCGTGACTCGAGAACCGGCGGGAGCCAGAGTCTTCTGGAAGCTCAGCGAAATACTGCTGAGAACATTCTGATAATGTGCTTTCTGCGCACTTCCCTTCTCGCCACCGAGCGACTCAA
Organism: Clarias platycephalus; assembly: GCA_030068275.1. Lineage (NCBI taxonomy): Eukaryota > Metazoa > Chordata > Actinopteri > Siluriformes > Clariidae > Clarias > Clarias platycephalus. The sequence goes on along the minus strand of JAQQZT010000013.1, from coordinate 16,546,029 downwards.
ACTGCTAAAAAAAAAAAAAAACCCCGGCGGTCTCTTTGCGTTTCTCCGCTGTGCAATTTATCATCGTTGATCTCCGTGCTTCGAGGCTCATTTTTTGGTATATAGATAAACGAGCTGCTCTCCTAACAGAATCAGAGATGAAATAGAATCAAAGACAAAAATCTTACGACTGGAGACGTGACGTGTACTTTTTGTGAAGAGGATCGTTATTAATCAGATTTATTAACCGGATTAATGCTGATTTCGGTATACTACAGTCGCTCTTACAGTCTCTGCGGAGCCTTTAGTCTTTTTCCTTGACGGGAGGCCCTTCTCATTTCAGCCCATCGTCAAACCCGCGTTATCGTTTCCCCGACGTTTTCGCCAAGTGCCTCGCCTCCCCATTTTCTGCCTGGCTTCCTCTGTGTAATTATCTCCTCTCATTCGCTCTCCCATCGTGCTTTTTTCAGTAATTGGAACTGCTGTTGAACACCACATCTGTTGGCGGTGTGAGTAGGAAAAAATGGTGGAGGAAAAAAAAAAATTACCTAAATGGTGTGAGCTTTGCAGTTTTGATAGCCACTAAAGCGAATGTTTATCAGAAGAATTACTAAGCGAGAACGATTTGTTGATGCCTTTTTTCTTTCTTTTTTTCTCTCTCCCTAATCTGCTATGGGATGTGTTTCAATGAAGGCATGCAAAGAAGCAATTATGCCTAAAGACTGGTAATGTGATAATTATTTATTTTATAATGTAGCAATGTGTGAGCAAGTATAACATTGGGTGCGGGGGGTAGGAATAAATAAAGCAGAAAGTGATTATATGGGGAGATCTTGTACAACCTTGTAATAAAGCCTCAGTATAGTGGCCTGCTGCTGGACGAGTTAATTAAGACAATTTAGCTTGTCAGCAGTGGCAGACCTCGCTTACAGCAAAGGCCAGCTAGTATTGTAATCCTCTGAAGGCTCTTAAAGAGGCACAGTGGTAGCCAAGATGAGCTGTGTCAGTGTGAGTGCTGTGAGTTCCTCAGCTTTTTACTCAGATATGAAAGGAAATTAGCCAAGGCGGATGCTAAGGAGTGCAAAGTGAATGATCATGTCATCCCCCTGGGATTCAAAACACAAGCTCTGGCATGTCACTCGTTTCTCTAAAAAACCGTGGAAAATACGTTTGCCAGCCGTTGTTTCATTTGCACAATGGACAAGTCCAAAAACGTGCTAGTTACAGTTTGAGAGAAGCCATCACATTGACCTGAGGTCGCAAAAACTCCAAGTTCCAGACAGAGTGAGAAATTACAGTCAATCTTTCTGAAGGCTTTGCATGATTCCATAATTGGAAGTGTTACTGCTATTTCAAATAATGAATCCTGTAAGTGACAAATGCCCTGTCAGAAGTGGTTCTTTAAAAGCTACAACAATTAGAAATCCTTAAAGCAAAACAGTGGTGTTGAAAACTGGGTACTGTCTGTTTCTCTTGAGATTTCTCCCTTTCTTGGCATTCCTACATCTGATCATTCCATCTACAAGATATTGGCAGAGTTTCCTTCGCTGCCTTCCTGTCACAACCCACCCATTTCTCCAGACACTGGAGAAACTGGGACTGAGGATGCCCTGACCATGTCAGTGGCTGGGTATTACTGTATATACAGTATGGTCATAGGGTTAAGGGCCTTGTTTGACCCTCCAACCCTCAGCTCAGCAATCCAAAACCCTCATACATTCTTAGATAAAATGGTACCCTAAATTCGTGGACTTTGTTGAACCCGTAAATAAGGTTGAATCTTGTATGACCTGGGCTCCAAGCCTTTAAAAAATGGAAAACCTACAGTATTAATGTCCAAATTTACAAGCTCCACATGGAGTGGAGAGAACACATGGAATCAATAGCCATACATAAACTTGTGACCATTCAAAAATCCCGTAAGGAGTGTTTCAAAACTTCAACATCATCCACTTTCATCTAGTGCTTAAGATTCAACTTACAGTTTACTTTTGATTCTGGTTATAATACAGTGGTGCTCAATCTTCTTCAATTCCCCTGTCTGGAAACTTTTGAGAGTTTTCCCTCATCTATTACACCCACATCTATTCATAAAAGGCTCTTAATTAGCTAATTAGTTCAATCAGGTGTGCTGAGACAGTTTGCAAGGCAGAATTGAGCCCTGCTGCTTTACAGTAACCCTAAAGATTTCAAATAGAATCTTATACAGAAAATCTAAATTGGTTCTACATTTAACAGAAAGATACTGTAGGGTCTTTACTGTATACCGTACCTGCTTGTAGATTTTGAACCAAATTAAACTCAGGATGCATTCAAAGCTAATCTTCGAGCAGTGTGGTGAAAAGCTTGGCTCTGCAGTGCTGAGTATGTGTCTTTGTTTTGCATTACTTTACCCATCTGATGCAACATTATTTAATCCGGGTGTAGTTTTCCTTCCCTGAGTCTTATCCAATGCGTTGGCCCATTTCCGACAGTTTCTTATTTAACATCTGTGTTTTAGTGCTTAGAGATTTCATCCCAGTGTGATATCATTATTTTAAAATTATTACCACCCCATGCAGCAGTCATTAGGGCAAACAACAAGACTAGTAGAAAGAAGAAGGGGGGGGGGGGTATGTTTAAAAGAAAATGCAGACATAATGGACTGATGGACTAGAACTTTAGGCATCATTCGGATAGTTTTGGTGGACCTTAGGGTCTCAGTGAAGGTAAAAAAAAAAAGGGGACGATGATGACGTGCTTTGTATGAGAAGGGGGAGATGGTGTGTGCAATGCTGGTTTAATTGTTGGAGTTTAGGTGTACTGTAAATGTTGGATATGAGTAAAATACATCCTGGAGACATTCATGCTAACAAGCACTCTTTTTTTTTGTTTTGTTTTCCTTATTTCTGTATAATTGCATCCTGATGCAATGCATGGCTATACTCTTTGGTCCAGTTCTAATTAACCACTGGCATTAAATATGAGGCCATTTTGATTCTTGCACAAAATAATAATAATAATACACCCTTATAGAGTATCAATCATAATAATAATAAAAAAAAAAGTCAGTGCTTTGTTGGTGTTGATGATAACAGTATCTCTAGATTAGGCAGACTATGCTTATTATTTGTAGCTGCCTACTATACCATAATATTGAGCAAATTACTAGCTTAACCAAATGCACCCAGTTACACCCGGTTCCATAATATGCAATCTGTTTGGTCTTAGGACTGTTTGTTTGTCCAACTATGAAATGACCTGTGATGAGCAATCTGAGGTACTTCCAGCCAGCCAGGCTTCCTTATGGATCTATTCTGGTTATGGGACTTTGGCTATAAGGATTCCTCCCATGTGGGGCTGAAGACGAATGAGCGGGGCGGTCAGCTGTAAAGGTTTATATCGACAGGGCCATATAGATGCCGATAGTGCCAAACTTATTAAGCAAACACAAGGACGGCTAGCAGCCAGCGACTACTGATTTACCACCAGCAGACAGGCGGAGAGCAAATGAAGTCCACTAAAGCACTGCCCAGTTCTGCTCAGGACAGCCAAGGATTCATCATTCTGAATGATCGTCTGGAGGAAAGGGAGGAATAGGAGGATCATATTCCGGTGATGTATTCTCGCTTACTGAAATTGGTTAATAATAATATAAATAATCATGGTCCTATAAGGGTTTTACTTGGAACCATATCTCAAAAGCTGTAGGATCGTACAATATTAAGAACGTCTAACCAACCTAACAACGCTTTATGGATCTGGATGTGTACATTGGAATAAATAATAGACTAAATTTGACTACGCTCAGTGAAGAAAGGAATAGTTCTTTTCTTTAAAGGTTTCTTTCTCTGGGTGAGTTCTCTTTAAAGTTCTTTTTGAAGTGTGCCATGGAACAAATTGCTCCAGCTCACACCATACAGGATTCTTTGCTGTCCCACTGGGGTAACCGCCATAAATTTTACATGCTGTAATTAACAATTACGTATAACAAAGAACTCTTGGGAGGGATAAAAAAAAACAGGACATCATACACTCCTACAAAATGCCGTTCCAACTAGCACCCTTAAACGTTCTTCGCTTTGTCTATCTGAAAGACCTCCTAGTGCCAGGTAGTTCCCTTTTAGAATGGTAGAACCATTAATCCCTGAGGAGCATAGCAAACAAGAACATCATCTACTCTTCTGCAGGGTTCTCTGGCATGTTTTTTGGGGGGGAACGCACAAAATCACAAAAAGAGAGTTTTTCTGACAAGATTTTCCTTTTGAATAGGTTAACCATCCAAAGAAATCACACAGAGTATATGGTATATTATCTTAGTAGTTTGTATTCATTCATTAATTTTTCTATACTGATTATCCTGCGTAGGGACATGGGGGTTGTAGGGAACCTAGGCACAAGGCAGGTTACACTTTAGGGGGGGGTTAGGGTTAGGGTTAGGGTTAACCCCAATCAGGAATGCAAGTGAACACTTACTCGTTCATACACCCAGTTAGACACTATAGGCAATGACAATTATTAAAAACAATGGGAACTATTGGAAATGGCTTGTCTTTGGACTGGGACTAGGAAACTGAAGTACCCGGAGGTAACACACCAAGCACGGGGAGAACATACAAGCACAGAGATCAGCTTAGTCAAAGGAAAGTATCAAAGCCAGCAGTTGCATTTTTCAGGACTCTGAATTTCAAAGGTGTTTAGATCTTTTTGCATTTCTTAATTTCATATTAGAATAAACTTGCCAGGTAATTATTCACAAAGAATGTGAGATCTCCAGCCCCCTGTGGTTCACAGCTTGCTAATAATAGCCAACCACAAGCCAGCACTAAAACAGCCCTTTGATTAGCCATGTACATTTTTCAAGCGTGAAGTCACAATCTGGAAAGCTTTCCGCTTGCAAGAGGAAGTGAAAATCTGATTATGGCAAAAAGCTCCTGAATTACGTAGTTAAACCCTCCAAAAAAAAGGAAAAAAAAAACATGAACAGCCTGGTAGAAGAGGAGGGAAAATTCCACACAGACATGAGTGAATCTGACAATCCTTCCCCTGGCTATAGCGTTCTCCTTACACATGGTAAGTTCTTTCCTTTGCTATACAATAGGATCGGACACCTCCTCAACACTGAATGCACAGTACGCAGTTCAGCAACACGTCAGGAGTTGTAAGAGCGCATTAGGTCGACAGAAAACAAAGTGCCATGACAAGCAAAGTCCATGTAGGCCAATATCAAGGCACTAACAGGAGACGACTGTATGCTGAGCATACAGTATACCTATGCTCCATGGTGCTCTTTGTAAGGGTTGGCAGGGGAAAAAAAAGAAAGATGTACAAGGATTGTTTTGAGCTCGGAAAGACAGGATGGATTTGGAGGACTCCTTTCCTGGTGAGGGATAACAAGCCATCCATGTTGCAAGCTCAGAGAGCCTGACACAGGCTTCATGCTATGAAGAGTAGAAAACAGACCAGCTTATTACCTTTCTACTACGTTTCTATAGAACCATGGAAGCTTCAGGGCTTTTGGTTGATTATTGGTGACACCAGCTAGGTTTACATGAACAATATTCCTTCAAGTGGTTCGGCTCACTGTGCAGCATAGAATCTGATGGAAATATAACAGAAGAATAAATATTTTTCTTTAAAACTGAGGTTAGGTTAGGCTTCTCATATTTTCTGATAAATTCCGCCTTCTGTGCTATGACTAGTGGAAATCTATCATTGGTTATTATGTCACATTTATGATTGGTTATTATGTATGAAATGCGAGCCAATCAGTGCTTCGCCCTCAGTCAGGGACTCGGTAGATCCAGTTTGTAGAGCTGTTTGTTCGTATCGAGTTAATCAGGAATGGAAGCTCAATTCTCATCTTAGAAAGTCATCACATCATTAAAACCACATGGAGCAAACATGCAGAAAGATTAAATTTATTGCGGCACAAGAGAAACAATTGGATCATGAGTTTCCAGCTAATATTTATGCTACTGTATCGTTCTGAACATGCCAGATTGGGTCAGAATGTTCTGATTGAGGTGTGTACATGATGCTGTTATTCCCCTTATTATTGGGTTCATGTAAATGTCATGGCTACTGCTAGTCTAGACAATCCTTTAGTTGAATATAACCTATTATTTATAAGTTCCAGCTCAGATTAGAGCAGTTATGAAGGCTTTACAGAGAATAAGTAACAAACACAATTCAATATTACCTGTGCAAAGGAGATTATTGCATATTTTGGATGCCTTCAGCATTGTTTTACAGTGTAGAAATAAAAACCAGGAACAACCATGGAATTAAAAGGTGTGTCCAAACTTTTGACTTGTAGTCTATCTACAGTATATATTTTCAATTGTTGAATCTGCTTGGTCAGAATGTTCTTGAACAGCCGCTCTGAAGGTGGTGGACTTGTGAATCAGATACTCCGCTCTATTCCACACATACAAACATGTTATTTCTTCTTATTTTTTAAATGAAATTAATTCTTTATTGAACATTTTATTAATTCATTAAAAATGAACACAATGTTTTTGCTATTGTTGGACTTTCGGCTGCTCCTGGCAAGGGACCACATCCGGTCCACACATAGAAGCTTGGCACAGGTTTTATGCCAGATGCCCTTCCTGACGCAACTTTCCCATTTAATCCGGGTTTGGGACCGGTACAGTGGTTTGGGTTTGGGCACTGGCTGGGAATCAAACAAGCGAAACACCTACCACTGAGCCAATGGCAATAAGGGTGGCAATGTAACCCTAACCCTAACCCACACCCACTTCAATTAAACAAGTGCTGTTAATTAGTTGATTAATTTAATCTGGGAGCTGCCTAAACCTTACGCTGTGCAGAACAGGTTGTCCTCCAGGTCCATGGTTGAGAACCGCTACCTTAACCATACAGTATAGGCATGCCGGCCAATCAGAAGCCTGGTATTAAGCCACTGAGTACATAATGTTCTGATGTCAAACATAAGAGATACAGCACTTGTGTTGAACGCTCTAAAGTCAAAAACATCCAGACATCCAGTCCTGCTTTCTATTCTAATTGTAATGTTGTCCTGATACACAAAGTCGACAATGCTGACAGCTGTATATTTCAATAATAATAAACTGATGGAACCCATTTAGTGAGGCTCTCTGAAACACGGTGCTGATTTTCCCAGGAGAGTTTTCAGGGGGTTTTTGTACTTTAGGCATTTCTGTGGGCTAGTGATCAATCTTCGAGGTATTATCTTGATGCTTGTGGCTTGAGCTAATTGCTTACAGTAGCTATGGTGGGCGAAGAGGAAATCTCAGGGAGGATGCAGCATGTTTAGGATGCAGGAGTTGATGGATTTACTTTTTTTATTCTAAATAATGTTATTAACTACATCTTGTTTCAGTCTGTTCTATATGGATATGTGGATTTATATTTCTGTACCAACCAACCTGCCAGAAAGTCGAGATATATTGTAGACTTTATTTCTGTAGGATCACCAACCTATGGATTTAATTAGATTCCTCCTCCAGTTTCTGTGCAATAACGATAATGTAAGGCTCATTACAGAGGCTGCTTCACCAGAGGTCAAAGGAAAGACAGGTGGAACGACTGACCCTCAGTATGCAGCTTGATTGAAACTTCCCATGCATCCTTTTTCTTTCCTTCCTAGTCTCAATTCTTTGCCCGTCTTAAACCTCGAAGCATATTTAAGATGCTAATCGCTAGGCTTGTGGAGGCCTCACGCTTCATTAAGTGCCGGCAGGAATAGGCTGGGGCACTGAAATTTAACCCCATTACAGTGCCATTAGCTGCGTTTAGCTCTTCCTCGTCCTCGCCGCACACCTCCGCTGACCTCCTTTGACAAGAGTGCGATTGCTAAAAAGATGACATTTTACAAAAGATGCTCATCAGCCATAGAAAAGCACAGGCGCACTCTTTATTTGTCCGTCAAACCTAACCAGTAGTTTACCAGCGAGGAAAAATACGAATGGGTTTAAACATTGAGTCAGTAGACGGACATACAGTACTGTACAGATAGAGAAAGTAGTAGGAAGCCAGGCGCGAAAAGAACCACCAGCCAAAGAGGGTAATATTTCCAGCAACCGACTGTATCTGATGACTACAACAGATCCATATCAGTGTGATGATCTTGGGAAGAAGGAGAGAACGGAGCCGTATGCCGAGGGATAATTATCCTCCACCCCTGGAGCCTGCATACACACGGCGCAGGATTTCACACCAGCAATCCCTTCTGCATTTCAGACAGTGCCGGTAAACACCAAACGATGAAATATGAAGCCTTGAATGCTACTCGCTCTGTGGAGGATGGTTTCCATCTCTATGATGAAACATTTCAAGTAACTTAATTTCTGAACTATACTGTACAGTATGTTTAAAATGGTACTCCTTGTTTTTCTTAATTTTTTTAGCTTGTGCGGCTGTTTGAATAATGCAACCGGTTACATTTGCACCACTGGTTCTGCTCATTTGCTCGGGGCAGAAGTTTACTCCAGAGAATACACTCTTTGATAGTCTAAGGTTCTATCTAGTACCCTAAGGGGAATTGGACCCTCCGGGAGAATGCTCAGATGCTTCATGTAGAACAAAGCGTTTGCCTGAGCCATGTAGACATGTAGTGTGTGTGACGTCTTTATTATGCCTAATTGGTGACAAGCTTCAGATACCTGTATATTGCGGTGTAATTGGTTGGTTTGGTAATTTGCATACCCTTACCTCTACTGGAGAATGCCAAAAGTCCAACAGGTTTTCAAACATTTTTTTCCAGCCAGACTACACACCAGGAGTAAAAATATTCCCATGTACCCCCTTATGATCACAGCAGTGATTCAATCTTAAGAATAAAAGGAAAACAATTTGAACTTTGAACCCTGTGATTCGTAGACTGTAAAGACGACTTTCTGGTTATGACCATTTTGGTTATATTTCATATTCATACTTTTCAAATGATAAACATTAGCTTGTTTACTTATCACTTGTTTACTTATCAACCCTACAAATGGCGTTCAAGTCAAAGCGGGACTTTTGATTGTGCAAAATTACAGAACACAGTTCGAAGAATAAAAACCTTCATTTCTCTTCCCAATTGCAATTATCACAGTGTTTCACTAGTGCTTGGATACCATCAAGGTAAAAAGTGGAAAGGTGCCTTTGTGATTCATGTGGCCTCCCAGGAACTCCTTTGATGGCCCAAACATGTGGAAATGGCTTGAAGTGAGGTCAAGACTGTATGGGGGATGTGGCAATACCTTCCAGCCGAGTTCCTGTAATGTGCAAGAGGTGTTGGTGAATGATTGTGTGTGATACAGTTCACACAGACAGAGAGAGAGAGAACGGAGCCGTATGCCGAGAGCCTTGGCTCTCTTTCACAAGTTGGTGATAAGTTATCCGTTGATCAGGCTTTCCACTCACTGAAAGGTCATGAGGACGACTGCAGTGGGCTACATGTCACCTCGGCCAGGATCGTCATTCATGGACGTACGGCCTTCTTTAAAACGTTTGCACCATTCAAAATATTTTGCTGTGAGTCTCATCAATGTACTGTGCTTGAAGTCTTCTGTAAATGTCATATGACTTCGTTCACAAGAAAAATGGAGTCCCGAAGTCTCAATAAACAACGACAAGGATGTGCTACTTTCATAAAACCAAGCATACACCCTTCCTTACAGCTCATCATCAAACATGCATAAAGCTTTCCAATAACTTTTAATGATGGGATCCATGAATCTCTCTTTTTCAGTCAACGTGCTATATCTTGAGGCAAAAATCTCACTGTGTTGTGCAGTAATCAAAAAGAAATTTTTCTATGTCATGTCCCGAGAAAGGGAGAACGGCAAACTTGTTGCTAGAACAGTGAACAAAAATGTCAGATGCGTTAAAGCTGATATTTGAAGAAAACCATGTTTGAGCGTCTGATAATCCTGTTTGGCCTGAATGAGTCAGCTGATTAGATTCTGAACTCTGAAACTTGTGCGTGATGTATAAAATGTGAGTGATATTGGTGATGAAACATGCTTGAGTTTCTGATAATCCTGTTCTGCTTGAATAATTGATCTGATTAGACTGGCACTACTGGCTTCGTTTTGTGGTTTTGTGTGTATATCCTGAATTGTAGAGATGAAGAAAGTTGGCAACTTTCTAAATCTTAACTCATGATTAGACAAGTGTAAAAAAAAATAAATCAGATAATTACTGACTATATTTTTAGTAATCCCTGTTTGAAATGGTTTCACTGCGTATGGTGCTGATCGGACAGCTCCACCAGTAAAGCCTGCAGGCGTACAGGTAATCTGTCTCTTCCTGAAAGATGCACAATAGTTCCTCTGTCATTAAGAAGTCGAAGTGTGTAAATGAACATCCTGCTTGGATTGGATGGCGACACTAGTAAGTCTTCTCCTGGCTGCCTGAAGCGTTGAGTCAGAATTGAGCTGAAATCTACAGTAGCTGGAGGCTGAGACATGGCATGAAAGGGTTTAATTATAATAAGCACTGAGTTTGGACAAACTACATGGCAGATATATGTATGTGAGTAAGTGAGTGAGTGTGTGAGTGTGCGCGTGTGTGTGTGTTTCGCCTGGAAGCCACGGCCTTGTAAAATTGGATCTGAAGCCATACCGCTGATCGCTGTGCAAGCAGATGCGCCATAAAACGGAATAGAAATGACCAAATATTGGTGTAGCGTTCGCTTCGTGGTGTGAAAGTGCTCCGTAACTCCAATTTCATTTCTCTCGCTCGCTTCTTCGAAGCAGGTGGGTGTGTGATAGAGAGCAGGCCAAGACGAGGAGACACAGGAGCATTTGTCTCCACGCTGTAAATGATTCCACTGGGCTGCGGAGGACTGGGAAGCAAATACATAAATATATAAATATATAAATAAATGCAAAACAGGTTATTGATATTGTTCTTGCCTCATGAGGTAGTTTACAGGAAAATGTGCAGATTACAGTCAGGGTGATGTATGGCCTATTGTTCCTGCTGGAATGGTCAATGAATATTTAAACATCTCCAGCCTGGCGCCCATTACCCAGCATCTTTCTTTTTGAGCGAAAAATAACTCTGAATAAACCAGTTTACTAAATTGGGCAACAAGTTAACCAGAAAGGCTGACGTTGTTCTTCAAGCTGATGAAATGAAAGCAAAACCATTTTTCATGTTTATTTTTTTTTTGTTGTTTGTTTGTTTTGCACCATATCCTGCTTCTTCTTATTATGTGCAAACATTTCCCATTTTGCTGTTATAGGAAATAAATCAACAATGTTACAGTATGTTACTGTAAAGCAGGACGTTAGTATAGCCACCCTGAAATAAACACAGTTTCCACATCAAGGGATGTCTAACTCAATCAATGTAGTAAAAATTGCATGTGTTTATTAATCAAAACATTTTATACATTGTGTCATACAGTATCTATCCAGTTATAGTTAAAGCTGTGGATGATTGCAGTGCCATCACCACACTGCAAACAGAGACCTCTTAGCAAGCAAAAACATCTTAAATCTAGCCAAATGTATATTCTTTTAGTTTAAAATATTATGAGATTATTCTCAAGATTATGAGAAAAGAAACTAAACATATGATTATTAAGCTTATTTATAGACAATAATAGATATAGATGTATTTTTCTAATAAGAGATGATTTTGGGTCTTTTAAATAATAAATGCTTAAAACATACTAAATGTTAGTAGTAGTAAACTTTAGTAGTGATAATAATAATAATAATAATAATAATAATAATAATACTAATAATAATAATAATAATTAAAAAAATAAATAATAATAAATGTATAGAAATAAAAATTCGTGTTGAATGTAAGACCCAGAGTATTTTAGCCATTTTTTTAATTTTTGTTTTATTTAAAGTGTCAATATAGGGATTCCATATTTATTACTATATTTATATTTTATTTCATTTAAACCAACCATATAAACCTAACATAAACATACCAACAAAAAAAAAAAAAGAAATACCATAGACACATGATCACATGTTTGTTTATGGCAGCTTCTGGTTGATTCTCAGATCAAAACAATAATATTAATATGAGCAATTTGTGATTTTTTGTTTTGTTTTTACATCTTTGGAACATCATTCCCATATTTAGGTACTTATACAATTTGCACATTTTAAAAGAATTGATATCTTTGGTGCCCAAAACACACAGTTTGATGTTTGAAGCTTCCCACAACTACAAACACCAGCTTCCATATAAGGACAACCAAATAAGGAGTTTATTTATTTATTTACTTATGTCTATTGTTACATTTTCATCCTAAACTGCTTATCAGCCCCACCCATAAATCCATGCTACTCCATTCCAATCCAGCAACTTCTGGCGCCATGTTTATTTATTTATTTTTTATCATTTGTGTGTTTTATCACACTTTTTTGTAAAATGTGCATGCCTAATTTAACACTCAACTAACAAATTGACCAATAACAACATGTCAGAAAGTGCTACCTATATTAACTTGAAAGGGATTATATTCTGACATTAAAAAAGAAAAAGAATCATCACAAAGTGCTACCTGTACATGAAGATGTCAATGTTAACTCTGATAAAACTGTACAATATATTTATTGCAGTGCTACGATCATTTAAAACTATAGATATTGAGAAAATAATCGACTGATGTCTATCAATTTTTGCTACTGGAGGGATATTTTGGAAAAACTGTGGTATGGATCTGTGCTGCTCACAATTTATGGGTTAAAAATCTTATAGTATATTTAGGTTGTTGTAACCTTATATTAAGAAATTGTAGGTACATTTGTTTAAATTCAAGGCATTTTCACTTATATTTTCATATTTTTGCAGAAAAATTACAATTATCTTAATAAATTGTAAACTTTCCTAAAGACTTTAGACATCAATGGCGCTTTAGAATGAGGCAGTTGTTAGTGTATTGCTGAATAAATCTTCTGACCAATCAGAATCCAGTATCTCAATGCGGGCTTTAATCCCTATACTGAAATTTTCTCATTAATGTTGACTAATGATGCAATGATCGCGTACCTTGATTGTTATAGGATTTGGCTTAATATAAAAATGGCTGGCGTATCATTTCTTTCTCCTCCATTGTAATATTGTTCTGATTTATCGTCTCCCATGATGCGAAACTCCACTCGAGCCTGACAGCAAATAGGAAGAAAAAAAAAAAAACAATCCCGAAGCAACTTTTGCGTTATTTTAATTCCTCCTCTATACCACAACACTCTCTCTGGAAACCAACTCACTTCACTCCAATCAAAATGTTTGTTATTTATTTATTTATTTTCCCAGATTTGTTTTTCCTCAGCCGTCTCTGACAGGTCCGTTGTTCGTGCAGCACGAGGAGCCGAGCACCCCGACCCTTTCGCTAGCACGTTCACCGGAGCTGAAAATTGCTAACGGCGTGTGCAGCAATGTATGAGGAATTGCGCGACGCTACCCGCTAAAGGGCTCGTGGCTGATTCGAAACCTCTCACTGTCCTGTCGCTAATCAGAATTCAGCCGGCCGGGTGCGACCTCGCCGCTTCCTAAGATACCCGATGATATCCCGGAGTCTCTATGCTTTCATGACGCTCGAAAGTGTTGGCGCTCACACCTCTTCATCTTCTGTGCGTCGGTGTGCGGAGATTCGCAGTCGATAACCGTTGTTATTTTTCTCGCCTAATTTGTTTAATCATATTACTTGAACCTGATTGCATAATTCTTCCCTAATATATGTCAAAGCCGTTTGCTGTAATTAACTCCAAGCGGTAGAGACGATGACACAGATATCCGAAAGAGGGGAAGTAATTGACGCAATACCAGCAACACACAGTGTAAACAGGAATCTTAGACATATTTTAATATTTCAATAATCCAGAATAATGACTTTGGCCTTGTGGACCTTTTGCATATTGACGATACTGTATGTTTACTTCCACAATTAATACATATTTTATTAAATGAGTCTCAAATAAACATATAATTCACTCACTCACTCATTGCCTGTACCGCTTTACCATTTGTACAGGGTGACAGGGGGCCTGGAGCTTATCCCAGGAGACTTAGGGAACGAAGCGGGGTACACCCTGGGAGGGTGATAATCTGTCACAGGGCACACACATACTCGCTTACACACCAATTAGCTTAATCTGCATGTTTTTGGACTGTAGGAAGAAACCGGAGAACATGGAGGAAACCCACCAAGGAAGGAAGGAACATGCAAACTCCATGCACACAGACTCCGAGACGGGAATTGAACCCAGACTCTGGAGGTGCAAGGCGACCGTGCCACCATAGCCATATCATTATTTAACATTGTTCATTTTTGTTCGACTTTTATCTACAGTATATATTGATTGTTGTACAAAAAAAGAAGGAATCGCACACTGTGTGTGGTGCTGTTCTAGGAAAATAATTATTGATGGAATAGTGTAATGAATGAGTCTTTTATACTACCGTCATAAATGTATTAATTTTTATTAATTAAACAATGATACATTTGATTCATTTCCAGTTATATTGACTGTTGAGACCAGTTAGTGTTTCCTTGGCTACATTACAGCAGCAATAATTTAAACAAAGTGTAAAAGTTTTTGTTTTCTTTTTGTTTTCTCTCTTGAATAAAAACCAAAAAAAACTTTGACAGCTTGTCATGTTACCGAGAGATGACAAACTCATCTGTCTTGAACATTTTTTTGAAAAAGTTACAGCTTTACTTCTGAACGTCACGGCGCGCTGATGAATATAAACCCATGATTAGTCAGAAAACACTGGAAGACAAGCACTTCAGGCAAGAAAGTTTTCCACTTTTTCGAAGGCTATTCACTTGTACAGTGCTGAAAAAGTCATATTCATCAAACACATTGTAATATTACACAAAGATACCCGGAGTAAATGAAGTAACAAAACGATGTTTTTAAATGATGATTTTATTTATTAAGGGAATAAAACTGCCTGACCCTACAGTATGTGAAAAAGTAAATGCCCCCTAAACAAAATAACCGATACTTTTTCACATTGGGTCAGACAGGTTTGGACAGATTTTTTTTTTCCCCTTAATAAATGAAATCATTATTTAAAAACGGCAATTTGTATTTACTCAGGTTATCATCGCATCAGGTGACCCGGTGGCTTAGCGGTTAGAACTGTCGCCTAACAGCTTGTTAAGCAACAATCAATATATAGATCTATATATATTGAAGTCAAGCAAAAATCAATATCAATGTTTATTGCAGCCTGGTGGTGTAGTGACCTCGCACCTCCAGGGTCCAGGTTCGATTCCCGCCTCAGGGTGTGTGAATGGAGTTTGCATCTGCTTGGAGAGAATAAGTTTCCTCCGGGGTTCTCCGGTTTCCTCCCACAGTCCAAAGACATGCTGATTAGGCTAATCAGTGTTTCCAAGTTCACCACAGTGTATATGTGTGTGTGAGTGTATGCCTTGCAATGGATCCAGGGTGTACCCCTTTTGGTACCTGCCTAAGTCTTCTGGGATAGGCTCCAGGCCCACCCTGACCCTGTATACTCATGATGAGTAATGTTTGTGAAAATATATATATATTTTTTGATGATCTCAATTATTTAAGTGTGACAAATATCCAAATACAAAGGGGGCAAATAGTTCATTATTTTAATCAGGAGGTGTTACCGTCATGCAATGTGATTAATATGTCCAATTTTATTTTTTTTAAAGTGTACAGTATGATGTCATTTACCGGAACATAATTCTATCATTTGAACACCTCCAGCTTTGCCACTGAGACGTTTCCCCGTAGGAGCTAACAATCCATTTTTACGCCTCCTTCTTCTTTTTACACAGCCGGAACGACGTACATATTCGGGCGTGAAGGAGGTAGGATTACGTACACATGGCCGCCCAACGACAGGCCGAGCACCCGAGCTGACAGACTGGCGTTGGGCTTCAGCACTCAGCTTAAAGACGCCCTGCTCATCAGAGTCGACAGCTCATCCGGACTGGGAGACTATCTCAAACTGCACATCGTGAGTCCAGCCTTGTTTATAGCTTCCAGCACACACACACACAAACACACACATACACACACACACACATCTATGCAGATGTTGTAAAATAGATATCAAGACGCATTGAAGCTGTCCTGTTTTATTTCCTTTCACTTCTCCACATCATGCAGAACAATCAAACATGACAGAAGGTGCTGTTAGAGGAAACTAATCAACCGCTCACACCGACGGGTTTCCGAAAAAAACCCAGCACATCCTGTCGTCTTTTATGTCCTGTCTCGCCGTTGTCATGGTGACGCTGCTTGTC
The DNA here is from genome assembly GCA_030068275.1 of Clarias platycephalus. NCBI lineage: Eukaryota > Metazoa > Chordata > Actinopteri > Siluriformes > Clariidae > Clarias > Clarias platycephalus. The sequence continues at coordinate 16,529,828 of JAQQZT010000013.1, read as the reverse complement.
ATTCTGACATGTTTATACAGTAGGCTATTAGAAGTGATGGTACAGAAATATGATTAATTTTTCAGCGGCTCATTTTGGACGGATACGATATTAAAAATTCAAGCTGCTCACCTTTTTTTTTTCACTTTCACACATTCTTTCTCTCTCTCTCTTCATTCTTCAACCTGTGCGATAATGTGGGCTGTTATATGCATCGCTGACCCACTCGCTAACCTTCCTCCTCCGAAAAAAACACCCTCCCACACACACACACACACACACACACATAATGCTTGAACATTAACACAAACACACACAACGCACAATGTAACCTCTCTTTTTGTATCTCTTTCAAACACACACACACACACACACACACACACACACACACACACACACACACACACACACACACACACAC
>JAQQZT010000013.1:16515238-16529328 GCA_030068275.1 Clarias platycephalus | reverse complement strand
ACACACACACACACACACACACACACACACACACACACACACACACACACACACACACACACACACACATTTAAAATTAAAATGTAGGCAGATAGAATGCCCTAAAAGTCACATGCAGGAAATGTAAAAGCTGTGAAGATTTAATATGCGGAAATACGTGAACTGTGTGTAAAAAGAAAAAAACAAATGGAAAAATAAATGTGAATCTGTAATGTGAAAGAAACAACATGCAAAACAAATCGTTTACAAAATAATGTTGGAAATACTGTATGTCAAACTAATGCAAAAGAATCACATGTAAATATGAATGAATCATGTGAAAGAATCATTTAAAAGAGTCCTGCTTGAACTTTATTAATGAAAAAGAATCACATCAAAGTAAATTAATCGTAAAATCATCACACTTGAAAGTGATCGATGAAATAATCAGATGTAAAAAAAAAAAAGGATTGAATCCTAAAACAATTTGACATGAAAATCATTTAAAAAAGAACACCAGTGAAACATTAATGAATGAATCATTTAAAAATATCATGTGATTATGAATGAATCGTGTAAAAGAATCACATATTGTATGGAAAATGAACGAATTGCTAAAAATTAGATGTAGAAATGAATAAATATTAAACGAATCACATGTAAAACTGTAAAAAAAAAAAAGTCACCCTTTAAATTAACAAATCATATAAATACACATCAAATATTAAAACTAAACAAATCGTGTAAAAGAATCACGTGAAAATGAATGAATCGTGTAAAAGAATCACAAATAAAAAATGAATGAATTGTAAAAGAATTAGACATAGAAATTAATGAATTTTAAACAAATAAGAAAAATACATGAATAATGAGAATAACCAATGAATCATGTAAGAAAAATAATATATGAACGTACGTGATAAAAAATCAGGTGAAAAATAAAATAATTAACCATAAAAATGATGTAAAAAATGAATCATGTAAAATATTACATAAATCATTTATACTGTGAATAAGTCATACAGGAATTAAACATACTGCAAGAGTAATATATAGTGTATTTAATTATGCACACACACACACACACACACACGCGCGCGCACACACACTCACTTACAGTGGCAGACACCGGCTGAGATCAAGTCAGCCTCGAGTTGTCTCATAAGTGGGTAAGAAGGCGAAGCTTGTTGCCTTGAGTGCGCACACACACACACTCTGACGCACTCCCACCGTGCTTCCTGAGCTCAGGGGACTCATAGACATGCCTGAATATAGCAAACATTAGCATGTCCGCTGCCGCATGAGAGCAGGAGTGAGGAGAGAACGACAGAAATGATGGAGAGATGCAAGGAACGAGCCGGGTAGTGATGTGTTTTCTGTGCTGGGTGACTCAGCCTCTTTCTCGCCGAATGTTGGGGTGTGTTATTAGTGTGCACACGCTCGGATGTGACAAAATACCGACCCCATAAGACTCTCTCTCTCTCTCTCTCTGTCTGTTGCTCTCTTTCACTCTCTTTCTACCTCTCTGTCTCATGTAGAGTAAGTTAATATTTGAATCATGCTGGGTTTTTCATATTGAAAGCAACAGTGAAAGGGCAGAGAGACAGACAGACAGACAGACAGACAGAAAGACAGAACAGTACAGTGCTATGGAACCTGATTATGCAACTGCCATCAAAAAATGTGAAATCCAGCGAAGCTAGAACAAGACTGAGTCTATGTGTGTGTGTGTGTGTGTGTGTGTGTGTGTGCGCGTTCATGTGCACTCTGCCACTCAAAAGTTTTGAACATTATGAGTTTCTTATGCTTTATGTTATTCTAAATTTATCATAAGGTGTTATTCTTCTTGTTCCTATAGTAACAGCTCGTGCATATAATTGATGACACACACACAGGGTGATAAAAAAAAATATTGTATAGTCATTGTTCTGATAATGTGAAATACTTTTAGAAGGAAATTGAAGCATGTCCAACCTTTATGGAAGGAGTCTCCAGTTTCCACGTCAGGTTTTAAGCCGTAAGTTGCCGTAACTTGTTTCACAGACTCTCTACTCCGGTATAACTAGTATTATTGGAATAATACTTCATGGATCATGGAACATGTTAGTTTCATACTGTGTATAGCCAATTGTGTCAGTATCGTAGCACTTATATGATGTTTGTTGGACTTACGAACAAATTGGACTTAAGAACAAGAAGTCGTTCGTATGTAGGGGACCTACTGTATTATGAGGAAGTAAAGTGCTAGAAGTGCCCTAGTGCTAGAATCCACTGTCAAACCCTTGCCTCAATTTTTTTCTTATAGAATATTTCTTACCACAATCACTGTAAGGGTCAATATTTCTTTCTTTCTTTAAACCAGCTTTGAAAAAAATCTTGTCTAATTATGTGCATCGTGATTAGAAGCAGAGCTGAGGTTAAGCAAAGCACCTCATTCCACCTCATTGAGGGTGAAAGGGGCGTTTATTTTAGCGCAGACAGAGCCAGAGATGGGAGCCGTAGTTTAGTTTCCATTAACGCTATTCTATAGAGAGGATGACGGGCACAAATTGGATTTGAGGGTTTGCTGGAGTCTGGAATGAAGGTGGACGGTAATGCGACCATTCCGCTGCATCTCGTTTGGGCGCGTTCATTTCCGAGTGAGAAATGGTTTGGCTTTTTTTATTTATTTATTTGTTTGTTTGCTTATTTAATATCACATCGTGTGCTCTTTTCTTTTCCCCATTAACTCTGAGAATCTCTTTCAAAACACACACACACACACACACACACTCATAAAGCCTTAAGCTCTATTCAGGCGGGATTTGTTTTACACAAGGAGCCGAGCTAATTCCATCCTTGGCGATTTTATTTCTGGTAATGTTGCCATTTTTCTTCTTCCACCCCAGAGAAAATTCCAGCTGCAAATTACCCTGCTGTGCACTTTCTTTCTTTCTTTCTTTTTTCTTTCTTTATCTTTTATTTTTAAAGGCTATTTAAGGTAAGGGAGAGGAGGGCGGGAGCCATTTCAAAGAGAACAATCCTGCAGGGTGATTAAACGAGCCTTGGTTTATATCTTTATTCATACACACCACAATATTAAGCAGTTTATGGTTTAATAATATGACACGGCCATCCATAGAGATGCGCGCTTCCTCCAAGGAAAAGAGAACTATGTTCTCGTAGACCAGCTCGAGAAACAAAACCCTTCTGATTTAGATGCTACTCTTCTACAGTAGATGCTATTTTATTTTAATTACATGAACTAGACATATAAACATATTCCTTATCTACCGCAAACTTTCTAATTGCTAGGCAACTAGGAAACATTAAGCATAACCTATTGAATAGAATGAACAATTTAGCAAACTTGCTACTGCTACTTGCTACTCATTCATCGTCTATACCGCTTTATCCTGTATACAGGGTCGCGGGGGGCCTGGAGCCTATCCCTGGAAACTTAGGGTACGGGGCGGGGTACATCCTGGAACACACACACACACTCACACACTCATTCACACACCTTACGGGCAATTTGAGAACACTAATTAGCCTAACCTGCATGTCTTTGGACTGTGGGAGGAAACCGGAGTACCCGGAGGAAACCCACCAAGCACGGGGAGAACATGCAGATAGACCCCGAGGCGGGATTTGAACCTGAACCCTGGAGGTACGAGCCGTCAGTGCTGATCACCGTGCCGCCAATAAATACACTGTTAACATCATGCACTAACAAAACTTCTAATGGTTCTGGAATGATGAGAAACCTTAACATTAACATATTTTCTAATTTATACCACATATATTTGAGAGATAATGTCTCTCTTAGTATTAGCTGAGTATTGCAATGAGGGCGTTCGAGTCAAACCAGGATTTTTGATTGTGCAGGATAACTAAACACAGTTATGAGATTAAAAACTCCCTTTATTTCTCTAAATAATCCCCTACTACACTAATGCACTTATCCCAGTGTATCACTAGTGCTTAGATAGAAGGTAGAACAGCCATGATAGGACTGCCTGTCTGATTCACGTCTCAAATGTCGGCCTCCCAGGAACTCCTTTGGAAATGTGGAAATGGTTTGGAGCGAGGTCAGGACAGTACGACGAATAATAACTCCCAGCCGAGTTCCTGTAATGTGCAGGCGATTGTGGGTATAGTTTCCAAAGACAGATGCGTCTCTTACGTAAGTTTTTCAGCGATTTTCAGGGCTCAAGCGGATAAAACGTTTGCTAAAGAGTCTCATCAGCACACTGTGCTTGAAGTCTTTTTAAATGTGAACAGGTTTTATGCCTTCATTCACCGTAAATCTTTTCAGAAGTCCTGGCTTGACTTGAACACCCTTTGTAATCTACCAACTCGGGTTTATTCCTTATCTTTATATATATCAAAATAAAGTGAAGAAGGAATATCTCAATGATCAGTTAATGATTTATGTCAATTATATTGGAGTCAAAAAATCTAAGGATTATTATTACTATTATTATTATTACTAGTAATATTATTATTCGAATATGGTTTCACCCCTATCATTAAAAGATTAAAAGTTTGGCCTTCGATTTAATCGCCATCTGTTGTCATGATTTGAAATATTGAGCTTGAAATATTTTTGAGAAAGGAAGCTCGCCTTCATCCTCTCATATTTTTAGCTATGATGTCAGAGAAGAGGAGCAGATTGGTCGGAAATCAAAAAACAAATAGATAAAATACCTCCTTCTGGCAATTATAACATCACATATGCTTCATTTTTGAAGTTTTTTTTTTTTTTTTTTAAATACAGTCCATATGAAGGGGATCACTTTGTCACCAGACTGCCTTCACACGAAGATCATAAAAAAACGTTAGTAGTAATAAATAAAATAAATAAGTTGATAATTAGAGGCTCAACTGAAATGGCAGCTTCAAGTTGAAAATGTATTTTATATTTGTAAAATCACAAATGTGGCTTTTTAAAGAAAATAATAATAATTTCCTGTATAAAGTACAGTTTGATCAGAGAGATGACTAAAATTTAAGTTTTGCCTTGAATACCATCCAAATACAGACCGTTGTTAAATCATTCCTGTTAGCCTTGATGATTCTTGAGTACAAATCAAAACCCTTGTTTACCTCTCTGCATTTGCGTGCATGTGTGTATTGTGTGTGTGCTAGCGTGCGTGTTCTCATCACCACCCCTCTCTCAGGACGGCCGAACGTCAGGGGAAAAGTTGGCGGCACGCTATTCCCTGTACACCTATTACACCAGACCTGAACTCACACCGCGCAACTTTTATACGTCGTCCGTGCAACACAACAGAACATCTAGCTGACAGACGTGATGCTCGCACGCTATCCCTCGTCTCCCGTGTGTAGGCTGCGATCGTCTCGTTTCGCCGAGCGACGCCTCAGAGGGAGCGTTGCTAAGTGCTGGGGAAAATCTCACCGAGAACACAGATTTCACGTCTATATATATATATATATATATATATAAAATAAGCAACGGGGAATTAAAATCAGGAAACACATCAGCTGTACCTAACTTCTAGATGGCTTCATATATTAGTACTATATATATATATATATAGTACTGACACCTACCCCGCCCCCCTCCACCCCCACCCACCTACCCTCCCTTTATCACATCTGTTAACTGAAATAGATCACTACTGTCCGGATATTTTATTCTACTGTCCGGATATCTTATTAAGTGTATTCTAAAGTGCATTCGACATTACTGAGGACATGGTTGCTAGGGGACAAGGAAATCTAGACACCAAGCTTTGGAAATAACTTTTAATCATTTTTAACATGCACATGTTAGCCTGTTCGAATTACAACATTTATTGACACCAAAACAAGCTATTAGGATTATTAATGTTTTCCTCAGATATGATTTTCTTCAATTATATCTTCTTTCTTCACTCCCATATTTACAAACTCCTGAGACAAGTCCAAGTGCAAGTCATCATACAGTATACACTAATCAGTGATTACAGTAAAAAAAAACATTATCACTGTAATTACCTAGGTTTCGAGATCCTCTTGTGTCACCGGTGTGGCTCTGGTCCGTCAGGACATGACTCCACCGGAGCTCTGGTGGGTGATGTGGTGTCTAGCACAAGCATGTTGGCAGCAGGTCCTTTGGGTGCTATGGGTTACAGGGTGGGGCCTCCATGAATTGTACTTTATTTGTTTGTCCTGAGGATTCTAATGATGCTCGATTGAATTGGGACCTCAGGAGTTTGGAGGCTTTGGATCCTGTGTGTGTCAGACTGTGGTGGTTGTTCTGGTGCCTTTCTTTGTGGCCAATGTTGTCTTTTCAGCCATTCTGTGCTGCATTGGGTTTTCTGAGGGATCGGAGTGGACGGGCTTGCCTTTGGTCCCAGTGAGCATGGGTGAGCCTAGGGTTCCCAGGATCCTGCCACCAGTTTGCTGGTGTATAATTGGTGCCATTCAGTTCAGTGGTCAAAGTGTTATGGTTGATCAATTGACAGAGTGGGTGAAAATTACCTAGGCACACAGTATCTGGCTGGGATAACACTGGCAACCTTATTTTCATGCGGGATGGTGCACCACCCCATTTTGCTCTGACTGTGTGTGTGTGGTTAAACCAGCATTTTCCAGGACATTGGCTGGGACGATGCAGACCTCATGAATCAGGGGTAGTTCAGTGGTTAAGGCATTGGACTACGGTTTAGAAGGTCCCAGTTTCAAACCCTAAAACCACAAGTTACCACTGTTGGGCCTTTAACCCTCAACCGCTCAGCTGTATAATGAGATAAAAAAGTCACTTTGGATAAGGAAGTGTACAGGACAAAGCCTCGCACACTGAAGAACTTGGAGGTTCTCAGTAATATCCCAGATGAAGACTGTACATCTCATCCCCAGCCGTTTGAGGAAACTGGTTGACGCCACTAGTGCCTACGATCAAGTTTAAAGATTTGCTTTCATTTTCCTGTGTAATAAACAAATAAATACATTTAGAATTAGTTTCAATAAATTCGTATTAGAAATATGTACTTTCTTACTTTTCACTCACCTTGTGTAACCAAAAATATTTCCCCCCAAAACAACTCCATATTGATGGTACGCCTTTGGAACAAGATGTTCAACTAGCACTTAAAGGTGTGATGATCAGGTGCGATGTTCAAACTTTTGATTGTGTAGTGTAGTGCATCTTTGAGACAAATCCCAGCCTAGATAGAAATCATCTGTAGACCAGACTCGGGTCTTATGGTTCCGTGTACTGAGCTGCTTCTTGTATTGTCTGAAAGAGGGAGGTTCACACGCCTAGAATGTAACTAGTTCTATTTCCCCAAATAAACTACAAACGAGTAGCCTAATTTAAACCACTATGATCCCGACCCAGCAGGAAGGATGCATTCATTTGCATTCATATCCGTGCCTAATGTGTATATAGTTTCTATATCAGACTAGAAAAAAATAATAAATAAGCTGCTCTTTTGGTCCTCCTACTCTCTCTGAAGCAGAAAGATCATAAAAGGCCGAAACAAACAGGGATATGAAGACTGCAGTTCTCAGCACTGTTCTTTATGAAAGAGTACACCCAGGCACTCTCTCTCACACACACACACACACAGTTCTCTACTCTGATCTATCTCTTCTTTAATGAGTAGTGTGAAGCGAAACACCTCCGCAAACCCTCCCATCTATTTTTGACAGATCTACCACCGCTTGCCCTTAAAAGACACACGTATATATGTCTTTGAGTCTGTGAAGTCCTTGGGGACTCTGTCTCATTCTTGTTTTATTTTGCTTTGTTTTGCGTGTGCGGTGTAGTCAAGTCATGGTTTGAGGCTCAGATGTGAAGCGGGACCTGTGAATGAGATTCCGGGAGATGAGGAACAACTTGCGGGGGTGTGAGAATACACCGTCGAAATCGAGATTATTAATATCAAGGTGAAAAAGGAAATATAGAAATATGTCCTCATTTTGCCAAAATAACAGAGAGGAAGTCGGAGTATAGTTCCTGCATCCTTTATACAGCGCCTGAATCCCTGCAGTTTAGAGACGATAAAACAAACAGCAAAGATCTACAGTGAAGTTATTAAAACTTTGCAGTAATGTGTCATCAGAACACTCCTTTCTTTTAAAGGCTTGCTAGAGTTCTGCTTGGAATACAGGAATACTCGCGCTAATACAGAAATTTGTTCAACTTTCCTTAGATAACAAAAGATGTTGGTGTATGGTGGTGCCCCAGTGTGTTAAAGCTCTGAGTTACTGATTGGAAAGTCGATTGTTCAAGCCCCAGCTCTTGAACAAGGCCCTTAACCCAGTCTGCTCCAGGAGTGCCATATAATGGCCTAATAACAAAGGCTGGGATATGCAAAGAATAAAGATTTCACTGTGAATTTCACTGTGCAATAATGTATATGTGATGGATGAAGGCTGAACTTGTGAAAAGTGACACACAGTTAGTTTATTGAATATGTACTAGTTTAGATGATGTAAGATTTTCCATGTCATGCTGTTGTAGGAAAATAATTAACGATAGGGTGGTATGAAGGCGGCGCGGTGGTGTAGTGGTTAGCACTATCGCCTTGCATCTCCAGGGTCCGGGTTTGATTCCCAGCCAGGCTCGATTCCCGTCTCTGTTTGCATGGAGTTTGCATGTTCTCCCCATGCTTGGTGGGTTTCCTCCGGGTACTCCGGTTTCCTCCCACAGTTCAAAGACAGGAAGATTAGGCCAATTGCTATTGCCCGTAGTGTATATGTGTGTCCCTTGCGATGGATTGGCACCCTGTCCAGGGTGTACCCCGCCTCGTGCGGTAAGCCTACTGGGATAGGCTCGGCAACCCTGAATACAGGGTCTTGATTGCTGAACTTGATTGCTTTCCTATGACAGCATGTCTCAGGATGTATATCTATCTGTTTGTAATGCTAATAGCGTCATACTTTGTATCGGTTTAATGTTTTGTTCGTTCGGTGGCTCACATCAAGGACGCCATCTGATCTGCATACAACTTGGCACATTTTTACACCAGATGTCCTTCCCGTTATATCGAGGCTTGGGACCAGCATAAAGGATGCCCTGCATCCAGTGGCATTGGCTGGGAATCCAGCATAAGACTTCTACATGGTAAATGAAAAGCTTATAAATAAATGTCTCCTTATATTGAACATATCTTCACCATATCAACGATTTTGCACGTTTGTATTGTATTCTGTTCAAGTGGAAAGCTCGCTGTTACTATAGAAACAATCAAAATGAATCAACACTTTCTGGTCAATCAGAATCCAGAACCCAAAAGCGCCGTAATAGAAACCTGAATAAAGAGGAACGATGGTGAGTCAAGAGGAAGCACTCCACTCAGCCGTAGTATAACGGCCGGGTAATGGCACTAGGAGAGAGCAAATGGGTAGGCTGGCCACAGCCGTGCTACATTAGCTTCAGACTCCTCGTTTAGCGGTTCCATATCACTTCCGCCTGCGAGAGAGAATGAGCAGGGTCGGGACAGGGAAAGGGCGATGCGTACGAAATGCAATTACACGCGAATCACAGGCCCCGTAGCACATTATAGACAATTTCAATGACATCAATTATATTATATCATCATAACCTAGGCCTAATGCTTTAATATGCCGTTATGTCACAGTGCATTCATTATGCTAATCCGGATCTGATAATATGCTTTTTCAAAGTTTCCATATGCTTACCTGGTTAATATGATGTAAATCGAGTCTGACTGGCCTGGCAACATATGGTTGTGTTGACAAAATGCGATAAATATGAGCTAAAGTGATACTGTGTCCCATTTGATTTAAACGTATTGTAGACTGATTATGTTTTTGTTTTTTTGCAACATCCTGCTTAAATGACTGGAGCGAAAACAAATCGAGGAAGCTCTCGCATGACTTCCTTCCAAGATGGCTGCCGTTTTCATTCGGCCGATGCAGCTGAGGCTGTGGTGCCGACGACTGCACCCTGCCTTCAAGTTTCATCTCATCTCTGAGCGCAAGTGTGCCGGAGCTATCACCGCTCATCTTTCACATCTTATCATCTCACTGTTCATACAAGAACCCAGATGCTAGCGACCTACATCGAAGCCCGTGATGAAGAGGTGAGGGAAAGGAACGAGAGGGAGGAACAAGGACACAGGTAGAAGAGACAGAGAGAGAGAGAGAGAGATGGTGAATGAGTTGCCTTACAAGTGTGCATATGAGAAAAAAAGCAGATGAAGAGACAGAAAGATAAAGAGAAGCCAGAGAGTTATCTGACAGGGCTGCGAATGGAGCCGTGTAAGGGAGGGAGAAGAATCAAGTGATGGAGTAGAAGGATAAGGCAAAATGATTGCTGCAGAGATACTGGGTAAGGGAACAGGCAGGAGGCAGCAGTTAGTAAAGGATGGTGCGCAGGATTTTTTATTGGTGCCGGTAATTATAGTCAATAACACGTCATTCCGAGCAGTAATTCAATAAGAGGCTTTGTGTGGCGCTACAGTGAGTAATATCACACTCGCGACTGAGAAGGAGACTCCGTTTATGTGGCAGAGTTATCACGTTACGAATGTTTGTTGTTGTGTGGAGAAAAGGACAACAAATGTGCATGAATGAGCTCGGTCTTTGCCGATCATGTCGGTGGGATCAAACCGACTTTTTGCTCTAGCAGGAACTGAATAAGGACGGATTTCTCCTTGTTGGTGATGTGTTCCAGCGATAAGATGATCACTTCGTAGATTTAATGCTGCTGTAAAGATACGGACGTTCATTAATATTTGTTTCCTTTTGGTCAAGATCATGGTAGATCCGCAGCCTGTCTCTGGAATATCCACCTTGAATCACAGGGTATCATGTGATTCTCACTTAGGGACATCCCAGTCCACCTACTGACATCTTAATCAAGGCTGGAGAAACCTGGAGAACTTGAAAGGAACCAATCCAGACTGGAGAGGATGGGCAAAACCCCAGAAAGACCAAAGATCGGGCTGTGAGGCACCTGTAACCGGTATTCATACAACTACAGTACGATGTCAATCAATACTCCTGACTACAGATCAGTCTGTTGTTCTCTAACAAGTATTGGCACCCGTAAATTGAAAATACCCACTTACCAGCTATTATGTTAAACATTCCAATATTTTTTTTTATTCCACTTTATCAGTGTACTGTACATTTCTGGACATTTTCATGTCCCCCATCTTGTCAGCCATCACTTTTACAAATCAATATCAAGATTATACACTTTAAGATTGCACTACATGCCCAGCCTCTCCCTCAAATAACAAGCAAAAGGCAGGAATACAACTTGTATCATAGCATATCACGCAAGTTCTCACTTAGAGACAATCTATCTTAGCCAGTCCACATAGTGGAATATTTCCTGGAGAACTTGGAATCCAATCCAGACTGGTGAGATTATGCAAAATCCCAGACTAACCAAAGCTCAGGATCAAGCTTTTATTTTTTTTAAATCAAAAATTTGTTTGTAATATTGCTGAGTACAGACCTGTCTGGTGCTATGCAACAAGTTTTGGCACCCCATGAGTGTAAGATTTTAATGTTCAAATGTCTAGTTCTGCAAATTGAATTAAATATGTTAATTTAAATCCGGATTCTTCAAGCTGAGGGAACCTTACACAGAGATGCTAAACACATTCATGACAAGAGCCAATTTACAATTTTTCTGCGAATAATGTGTGATTACAGTTAGAGCGTAGAGGATTGCAATCACAGCTGTGTCAGATATTGCCACATTTCCTGTTTTTTTTTTTCTTTTCTTTTCTTTAAATACATGTTAAAATATGTCAGTGTTAATCTTCAGAACAGCAGATGTAAAGGAGTGAACGGGCGAACATTTAAAAAAGTTTAGCTTCAAAAGTCAATCTTATGCATAGAAACCAAAGTGATCTGCTTGAAGTTGATGGGAAGCTCAGAAGAATGAAGAGCAAGTGAAAAGGAAAAAAAAAAGAATAAAGCCTGAAGGACTATATTGTCATAGCGCATGGAGGTTGTTAAGTCTCGACACAGTTTCTGAAGTCTGAAGTCTGCAGGCTGCTGTTATAAATAGGTATCCTCTCTTTTTTTTTATCATATAGCATTACATTTTGAAGTAAGGGAGTGAGTAGATTTCCTAGGGATGAATATGATGGTGGATTTACAGTGTTAAATAATGCGCTATGAATAACGGGAGATGAGAGTGAGGTCCTAGAGTTACAGAGGTCATAGGTTAAGGGTTGTGCCACTGGGGATCAAGAGTTTTCTCATTATGTATGCACCGATATTACCTGACAACTGAATAATCCTTTTTATGACGTGCAGGTTTATTACACACCCGGCTTCAATGGATAGCTAAACGCTTAGTCTACATACTTTCCACTTGTGTCAGTGCTCTGATAACTTTAAGCACTAGAACGGAGAGTGTGTTCAGTAGGCGTGTTACTACAGCGAAGGCAAGGAAAAAAATTAATGAATTAACGAACATCACGCTATCAAACATAAAGAGACGCCACGGATTATTACATTCACTGCGTCGTCCATTAAGGGGAAATAATGTAGCTCTTTGATGATCACCTCTCGCTTATTGCTGTTCTTTGCTTTTTAATAATTGGCAGCAAAAAGCTTTCCGATTCTCTTATGTGGCATTTTGCTAAAGGCAGTTCAATTAAAGAAACGCAGAGAGATGTGCGCGCTGCTTCTCGCCTCGTGCTTGTAGCGTTTCGTCTTGCACCGATTAAACTACTACTGCTTTATCCTCCATCTGCTTTTACATATTTTTTGGTTGTTGTTGTTTGTTTGTGTTTTGTTCATGCAAGTGTAATTCCAAAAAAGTAGGCTGCAGTTATTTAAAAGCAATCATGGCGAGTGCATCTCAGTTAATTAGTCCATAAATGCTGCTCGTGTCCTATTGTGCTGTCCACCGGGCCTGTTGCGAGGCAGGTGAAATATTAATCTGCTTTCTCTTTCTGGACAGCTTAATTACGTTTGAAAGCGTGCGGGGTTTTTCTACCTTGCCTCAGAAGGCTTTTAAAAGCGAACGCCATGTACAGCCATACCGATTCTTAATTACCCAACAGTATCCGAGCTCCAGAGATCGCCCAGCCACGCAGATTGTATGTGTCAGTCGTTTGGAGACAGTAAATGTTTGGAAAGAAAATAAAAGATAAAAAAAAAAAAAAGCCTGAGAAATCTGAAATGAAAAGTAATGGCATGTAAGTGTAAGTATGATTGTCGGTAACATTTTCTATGAATTATTTATAATTTATCTGGATTTTTATTAGGTTGCTCTTTGTAAGGTTAAAGATTCTTGTTATATTTTCCTTAATTCTAATAAGTGCTCTAAACAATGCCTAGGTTCCAAAGCCGGCACGTATTATAATTCATGATCTATTCCGCTTCATACTGTATACAGGGTCGCGGGGGGCCTGGAGCCACAACCTGGGGTACAACCTGGATGGGGTGCCAATCCATCGCAGGGCACGTACACACTCATTCACACACAACAGGCAATTTGTGAACGCCAATGAGCCTAATCTGCACCACCTAGGGATCTGTGTGCATAAAATTTGCATGTTCTGCCAGTTCTTGGTTGGTTTCCTCCAGGTACTCCGGTTTCCTCCCATAGTCTAAAGACATGCAGATTAGGCTAATTGGCATCCCCAAATTGCCTGTAGTGTGTGAATGCATGTGTGAATGTTGACCATCATTGGCCTCCACGGTCCCTCGATGGATTACAGAGGTTCATCCATCTGGATGGGTGGGTGGAAAACTTTAATATTAATTGACAGTTAAAAATGCCATGTCATGTGAATGTGTTCCATCATGTTATAAAAAATTAATCATGCTGTTCTGTGGCGGATTAAACGTTAAACTGAAGTTGGATCCGTAGTCAGGTGAGGACCTACAGTAGAATTCTTGTAGACATTCTACAGTAGACTTCACAGAATTCTGTTGACCATGGTTAATTATAATTAACCGAGGGTATTTAATGAATAATGTAAAAATAAATTAATTATAAAAAAGATTTAATGAGTAAATGAAACGTCAGATGTGACAGTACATGAATCATGTGCAGGAATAGTGTGCACAAATACAGTGGTGTGAAAAACTATTTGCCCTCCTCCTGATTTCTTATTCTTTTGCATGTTTGTCACACAAAATGTTTCTGATCATCAAACACATTTAACTATTAGTCA
>JAQQZT010000013.1:16479594-16506694 GCA_030068275.1 Clarias platycephalus | reverse complement strand
TTGAATAATCAACCTCAACCAAAATGATGATTCTGATGAAATTTCAACATTGAATCAATGTCACCTTGCTATCTGGGATGTTCAAACCCCAGCACTGCCATGTGTTGAGACGTTAAGCAAGGCCCAGCTTCCTAACTGAGACATGTCAGCTAGCCGACTTAGCTAACAAACAACAGGTTTCAGAGAGGTTAAATGAGAGAAAACACGAAAATTAAGCTGCAAATCAAGATCCTGCTTGGGTAAAGCAGCCGAGCTAGTTAATAAATCAGCTAGCTAATTTAGCTAGCAAACACAGCTTTGAGCTCCACTTAGCGAACATTCAACTCTTTGTTGTTTATTTTTAACTCAATCGTTCCTGTCCTTGTTCAGTCAAAGTAGAACTAGCACAAACGGCCAAACAGTGAGTGTTGGAGGGGGTTTGAGGTTGAAGGAGACTTCAGGTTATTCTGGGGAAGCATGGCTTTTACCCATTACTTTCTGTATGTGGAGGTGTGGATGCATGTCGATAGGTGTGTATGTGTATGCTGGTGTGTATTGGGTTTCATCCCATATTCAATCTCACAGACAAACACTTTAACCTCAGTGGAATGTTCTCCATTACATTTGATGAAGTGTTAAGACTCAAACTGGAAACTAGAACTTGCTCTCTCTCTCTCTCTCTCTCTCTCTCTCTCTCGCTGTCACTTACCCCTCTCCTTTTTCCTTCCTTTCTCCGTAGTCCATTTCCTCACTTTTCTTTAGCAGGGATTTATCTTTCCATGTTCTAGAGGTGGCAGAGTGTGACAGCTCAAATGGGCGCTTTCATGTGACATCAAACCAGCTTCTTACAGCATTGCTCTTTAAAGGGCTTCTGCACCGCAGCCCTTAATAGAAAATAAAAAAAGGCAAAAACTGCAGACAGCTGGCATCTGGACACTTCAGGAACTAATGCAAGGATGAGTGCACTGCTCAGAAGAAGAGATGCTCCAGGCCTGTCGAGCGAGAGAGAGAGAGAGAGAGAGAGAGAGAGAAGGGCAAGGGATCTCAGGCTCATTCCAATTCACCCTACTTGATGCTCATTTTGTTAGAAGTGTAGTGTTTTTACAATAGGGGCAAGATAGATACAGGTCCGTCTCTGGCTTTCAGCCAAGGAAGCTAAATTGACCGTACTCCCTTAGTGGGAGGGCATGCTATCTCCACTCTGTCATTCAAACTAACACTTACTGTTTGTGAGCTCATATATGTGAAAAAATGTCCAACAGCACTTTTTAAAAGATGTTTATAAGGATGTGGTCTTGGGGTTTGGAGCATGTTTTAGCCATCACCATGTTCGATGGTAGCCGAGAGCTACTGTAGCTAGTAGGAGGCGATTGTTAAAAGGATTCAACATAGAGCCAATAGTTTAATAAAAACTTTTCAAGACATACTGTATAACCAACTTACTAGCTTAACATAGTTTTTAAAAGGGACATATTTAGAGCATCAGTCATATTCTAGCTTTGTAGAATATTTGAAAAGTTGAAGAAAAACCTTTAAAGACTTTTTTTTTTTTTTTTTACACCCAGCTACAGTATATAGACATTTTACAACTTAACCATGGACTCCATGGACATTTAAGATTCAGTTATTTGTCACATGTACCTTAAAGCAGAGTGAAATTATTTTTTTGTACAGTATATCCCAGTTAGGGAGATGGGGTCAGAGCACAGGGTAAGCGAGGTTACAGCACTCCTGGATCAGATATGGTTAAGGGCCTTGCTTAACAGTGGCAGTGCTGGCCCCTGACCTTCCGATTAGTAACCCAGTAACCCACAGCCTTAACCGTTTGAGCCACCACCATTACGGTCACTCTCTACTCTGGCCAAAACTCACATTATTAATATTGTTCTGTACTTGAGTCCTCTTGCATGTTTCCACTTTCAGATACAGCAGGTGACAGTATACATGTTTTTGGTTTGTAAGCCATCAATAAATACAAACCGAAGCAGAGAACAAGGAACCCAGCCTTCACGCTATTCCAAATATTATTGATATTTCAGAGTAAATGTTGAGTGACCCCCCTCTCATGTCTTTCTACTTTATCAGCGAAGGCGATGCAGATCAGATGACGAGATTGGAAAATGTTGAGCACACACTGAGATTTTCAGAGGAAACAAATGGAAATTATGATATTGTCTTTTAACACCAATCACTTGCTCCACACTCCAAGTAGTGCCATTAATTAGGGGTTACAGATGGATTTGGGATTTGTTTTTGTGTTGGAACCTAGTTAGCTTTGTAGCTCACCTTAGGCGTAAATAAAACAATACAGGAGAGACTCAGAACTAATGGTTGTGCAGGTTGACATCATCAGATGTGTTTTCCTGCTGAAAATGCTTCTTTGACATGTAGAACGACTGTAGAACACTTGGGATGGATGCCGAGTGACACATATAGTTAAACATCACAGTGCTGTTGGCATCTATTATCACCATTAGTGGAATGGAGGGGTAGTTGTAAGTGCAGGGGTATGTGTGAGTGTTTCGGAGAGTGTAGAGACTCAAATGTGAATGCTGACCGTTGGTGGTGGAGAAAACGGGCAACTGTAGTTGAATACGTTACAAAGCAATCCTTAAAGCTTAGCTTCACTATGACCCCCTACTTTGTTTAGATTGGTTCGTTTTTAGCTGCTTAGATATTTTTTGCAATTAGTCCTAGTTTGAACTTGCCTACCTGCACTCTGAGCCCTGCTACAGACTTCACCGAACCCTTGATTGAACCTTCCTGAATGAAACACCTTAAGTTTATGTGCTCCATTAAAATAATATTTTTTTATGGTATCCACAAGACAACACTGCAAAATAAATCACTAGTCATAATTTACCCAGATATCTAAATGAAAATGTTATAGGTACAAGTTTTGTGTGATATTAAAGGCTTTAAAAAAAAAAAAGCCCTGTCGAGGTCACAAAATTTCACATGACTTTCTAGTACACCTCTGGGAAATTAGCTCCGACATAAATGAGAGGGAAAAAAATCGGCCATTATAGGATGAGATAATTGGGTAAAAGAGGAGTCGTGTCCTCCCTAGAGCTCCAGCGAAACTGCAGTGGAGAGGAGGCCTATAAAAGCACAGTGTGAATGAAGTCATCACTTCTCTCAACACTCCTCGCTCACTCGCAGGATTGACGTCTCGCGAACGTCCACATCACATGAGCCGAGAGACGTGGAAACGTAGATTTGACTACATATCCAAGGTGCAGACAATCTAAAATATAAATATAATATCCACCTCATTCACTTATACAGCAGAGTGATAAAGTGAAATGCTGATATTCTTCATTTATTCCACCGCGCTGATGGATTCTTCAATCTGATTGGTCAGCAGGAGCTGAATCATTTTCTATCATCACTTCTAATTGCTTTCTTTCTCTCTGCATCTCTCTGCATCTCTCTATTTATCTTCCCTTCTGCTCTCAATTTGTCCCTCTCCCTGTTGCTCTATCCCTCTTCTATTCCTCTTTCTCTCCCTGTCACTCCTTGCTTCCTTATCCCTCTATCTTTATCTCACTCTTTTCATCACTCATTGTTTCTCTTTTTCTGTCCGCTTGCTCTTTCAATCTACTTCTGTCTCTGCCTTTCCACTTTTCTCTCTTTCCATCTTTTTTCTCTTTTTTTACCTTGTGTCTCTCCATGTCCACTTTCTATTCTCTTGACCCCCTCTTCACGTCTTTGTATGTCTTCCCGTATTTCTGTTTCAGTTTGTCTTTCTGTTTCTTTTTTCTGTCTCTCTCTCTCCACATCTCAATCTCTCCTTCTTTCTGTCTGGATTCTCTCTTTCTGTCTCTCTGTCCTTATCTCTCAGTACTTCTCTCTGTTTCTCTGCCTGCTTTTCTATCTCTCTCCCAGTCTCTCTCTCTCATTCTCTTTCTGTCCTTTCTCTCTCTTTTTGTCTTTCTGATTCCCTTGCATCATTCTATTTCTCTTTCTTTCTCCTGTTCTTTCACGACATCTCTCTTCATGTCACACTCTTCATTCTTTTTTTCTGTCTCTTTCTTTCTGACAATTTTTTCTCTCTTGGTCACTCTCTGTCTTCCTTTCTTTAACTTTGTCTCTCTCTGTCTTTCCATTTTTCCCTCTCTGTCCTTCTCCCCAACTCTTAATCTCTTATTGCTTCTTCCTTTATCTCTCTCTCATAGTCTCTCTTGCTCTGTCTCTCTGTCTTTCCCTCTCACCACTTTCCTCTCTCTTTTCCCTCTCTAATTTTCTGCCTTTCAAAACATGTGCTTGTTTTGGTAACATTGTCTGCCCCACTCCATGTTTCTCTCTCTCTCTCTCTCTCTCTCTCTCTCTGTCGTTTGCTGTATGAAGAGTGTGAATCACTTCAGGACGTGGTGATTTCAGTAGCAGTAACTGCAGCTCCGGAGTGCACACCGCGTCGTATCCGCAGCCCCAGCGTCTGTCTGTAACACTCAGTCTCTCAGACGCAGTTTATGCCTAACACACTTGCAGGGCAGATTTTCGCTCGAAATCTTTTTAGTCTGTGTCTAATTTGCGTCTGAAAAAAAAAAACAGCTCTAAATAGAACGGCTGAAGATTTGATTTGTGAGGATTGTAATAGAGATCAACACTTCTGTGTGTATGTGGTGTGTGTGTGTATGTGTGTGTTTGGTGTGAGGGGTTCTTTACACCTCACTGCCTTGGGTAATAGATGCATTTCATTAGAGAGGCTGAGACATAGACTTCTCTCACTGGGAGGCGGCGGCACTGTATTTTATTTCATTTACTTTCCTCTTCTGCCCTCTGACCCCGAGTGGAGTCTAACCACTGTTACCCCCCTCCCCCCTCCGCACAGCTAAATACCCCATGTATCCACTAATACCCCCACAGCTAAATACCTCCCTGCATCCCATCCTTAATTATCCCATCCATCCACTACTACCCCAACAGCCAAGTACCCCCTCCATCCCCAAACACCCCCACGAGCTAAAGTCCCCCCCTGAATCCACTTATACCACCACAACTGAGCATTCCTGCATCCACTACCCCTCATCTAAGTACCCCTACATCCACTAATACCTCCACAGCTAAGTAGCCCCTGCATCTACTAATACCCCACCCCTAAATACCCTTTCAAAGTAAGTGCCCTCTTAAACTCATCGAGAGATAATGTAATTGCAACTTGGTTGAATCTTAAATCTTCTAGAAAATATTTTCACCAAATATCACCAAATCACCAAATCATTCCATCATAATAGCAAATAACATTCATGTATATACTGTATGTATATGTTAAAGATAATTTTTTTTGAATATAGTCAATTTGCTATCATTCTGCAACGCCTCTCTGCTTGTATAATGTCTGACTTGCAAATAGGCCACGAGTAATGAAGACCAAAATGAAATATTCATCACGGATTTTACCCCTCGGTGACTGTGCACATTATGCCTATGAATGCTAAAGCTAAAAAGCTTAAAACCCATAAATAAATGGATCATTTCTCTTCATAGTTGTTTGAGCTAATGGAGTCTTACAGAATCAGTGCATGACGCTGACAGTGGAACTATTTTTATAGGATTTTCTCTACAAGTGAGAAATGTTTTGGACATTTAATATGCCTGATGCTGTCCCGCACCAAATGTCGTCCTCGCTCTTCCCTCACTGTGGTGGAATAAATTGTCCAGCTCTTTGGCAAAGGACATCAGCCCAGATTGGTGCCATATGGCACGGATCGGCCAAGCGGATAGCAAGGTGTCGCCTTTTTAATTTTTTATTTTTTTTATCATCATCTCCCTGCCCGTGTGGACAATAGATGATGAATGCCGGTCTCGTCTCTGGCACACAGCCTGTATCGCTTACTCTGGCTTTGTCAGCACTTTGGGGTTAAGACTAAAACACTCGAGCTAAGTGCAGATGAATTAGCTGTTCAAGTGTGCTCGCTCGGGCGTCTGCGCTAGGCTGCGCAGCGTTGGCAGGATGGAAAAGAAAGCCAAGTCCAGGGCACTGGATATGAGCTCAGAAGTAGTGTGGATTGGGCAAGCCAGTGGGATTACGCGTGCTTTTAGTGCAGTGGTGAAGGATGATCCTCCCTTAGTGTAGTAAGACTCGAGCAGGGATAGAAACCCAATAGCCAGGAGCCTTTGTCATCTTTTTTTTTTCTTTTCTTCATTCGTTTGAAGGGCTTTTCTTCTGACACTAGAGTCAGAGTATAACATCAAACCCTTCTTCACATCTCCACCACATACATAATCTGGTGCTCAGTGAAATCAGAACCTTTTTGCCTCCATTTCTGAAAAACTGCAACAACAACAAAAAAAAAAGCCAGATTTATTAGTATTTTACAAAACTCGAATTGCTTTGTTCGAGAGATTTGTTTAAAGGAAAAAACAACGTTAGCATGAATAGATGAACCACCCTTAAGTGGATTGATATTCTAGAACATTTTGTCTTGAAGTCTTCAATGATTAAGGGTCATTAGAAGGTCAGGGATTCAAGCCCAAACATCATAGCCAGAGGTGAGCAAATTACCCAAATTTTTTACTTGGGAAAAGTAAAACATTACTCATGTAAAGTAAGAAGTCCTTTATTCACAATTCTAAGTGATTAGAAGTACTTAATTGCACCTCTTAAATCTTAAATTAAATCCGTTGTTGTTTCCATTTTAATTTAAGATCCAGTAACTTATTATTGCACAGGGACAGCTCTGATCTGTACTTTCTACTTCACTACATTTCCGTATATATAGTAATAAGTAGTTGTTAACACAAATTATAATGGGAACACCAGTTGCTTTATGTAGTATATTCTCAGATTTAGTTAATTTTACTTGCATTTATGCATTTATTCATCACAATATATAATTAAAATCAACTTAAAAAAAACGAGTTTCAAAACTTCAATGATTTGAGGCAAGGTATTTCATCAAACACTTTGGGTAAAATCTAGTTGTCAGACTGAGTACACTGTAAAATACTTTTAACCTATAGTACAGCAGCTGTAAACAGTCAACCATCTCTATTTCTTTCTCTTGAAGTACAGTAAATAGACCCGACCTAGTAAGAGTACCGGAGTGACTTTTACAGAATGACTGCATTCAGTCGGCATCCCTTTAAACTGCGGTCAGATCTATGGGTGTGCATGTCTAAAAGGATCTTTAGGGAAAATAAACAGCTTATGTTGTCAAGATACCACAAAGCCTTAACTGGTTATCAAAAACAGCATGATGGAGCATCCACCCACAACACCGTATATCACTGGTTTTGTAGAAAGTGTAATTTTATGCCACAATATCGGTAGTGTTTGCAGACGGATGGTGCCAGCTAGCATATCACTAGTTTGATAATGCGTCCGTAATCGTATCAGTGCGGCGGCGTAATGGCCACATGTTACTCGAATCCTCGACTATAACAGGGACACATTAGCCTCTGGGTAATACGTCTTCCTGTTCACACTGACCCGGTGTATGCTGTAATTAACTCGTAATGTGGTTAGTGTGCCTGGTTATGTTTTGTAAATGACACGGATTATGAATGTAGCGTGCGCCACTTGGATAACAAATGGACCGGGGTTGCTCCAGCTCTGGTTTTAGGTTCGTAATTAAATTATTTTTGTATTGCTACATAACGCAGGTGTAGGCTTTGAATCTTGTCTTACATCACCTGGGGCACGGACCAGCAAGTTCCAACAGTCTGCATTCATATATGTATGCGTCTGTAGAGATTCAACCAGCCATTGTGTGAACTGAAACATTGCTATTGTTTTTCTGCAACCACCTGCACCGCCGGCTTCATATCTTACAAGGGCGTAGTTTGATCACGTTTAATATGTAGGGTTATTGTTGTTCTTCATCATGACCCTGGGCGCAACCATTTCCAATATAGCTCACTGATATATAGCCGACATTGACAAATCATTATTGAACTGTTGTATAATATTTAAAACTAGTTGTTTAGTCACTAATTGTAGTTGTGGTGTCGGAGAACATTTGTGTGGAGAAAATCTGTTTATCACATGGTTAGAATGTTGTTCTGATAAATTGTTACCAACAGTGGGCGCTGTTTTATTTTGCAACCAAGAATAGCTACTATAAAAGCAAAACATACTAATTTTTTTCTCTGACTTTCTTTCGTAATTTGAAAACAAGCTGCATTGTTGAAACTTTGCAAATTTGTCGTGATCGCGAACTGTGACGAAAACGATCACTTGAAAATAGTGTTTCACTAGAAAAACATTTCCCTCCCGTGATTCTAGCTGTACACTTTGTATTAATAAATTATCTTCTCACTAAATTGGCTTCTCATAGCAATTTAAATGAATGTATCTGCTGATCTGCTCATTGGAAACAAGAGTTATATTTTCCGTATAGATGTAAATTGGGTTCTGTAGACTATGCAGTTTATTATTTGTAATAATGAACAGTGTTATAGTGGAGTAAATATGAAACACATGATGTGTGAACAGGAAATTTATCATAACAAGCCATGGGTTTTATGAACTTATCCAGTTAAGCAGTTACTGCATTAGTAGTACATATTCTCTTTATATATTTATATTCTGGTCTCTTGATCAGTTTGAACAGAGAAACAATCATGCAAATTGCTTAACCCAGAGATTGTTTGCTTTGTTTTTTGCTAAATATGCAAAATTGTGGATGATAATTATCAGACTCGCCCACACAAGTACAGTAGCAAGGCACAAGGCCTCCTGGAAAAATACAAAAGGAGATTATAAAAAGTATACATTTATTACATTTAATACAATTTGGCTTAATTTTTTTGATATGGCTGAATTTACATGATAATAATAACAAAATAAATAATAATAATTATTAAAGAAATTTAAGAGCACAAAAAAGAACCAGGTAAGAATTTTTTTTATGATTTTTTTTTTATTATTACTTTGGGGGGGGGGGGGGGGTGGCATTATACATACAGTATAGATTCTATATTATTCTAGATTCCAGAATAAATAAATAAATAAATAAATGCCAGGAAATACAGTACATACTTTAAACAAACTTTGTTTTAAATCCTTTAATTATACAGTATGGAGGTGATAAACTGAGACTTTTTGATTGTGCAGAATAACATAATTTTTTAAAGCTCACATTATTTCCTTATATAATCTCCTGCTACCTTGACAGTTTTCTCAGTACACCAGTGCCATGATCGGCCTGCCTGCCAAATTCATGTCATGTCTAAAACGCTGGCCTCCCAGGAGCTCCTTTAATGGCCAATTACTTCTAATGAAAAAAATCACTGACAACAATCTGTTCTTGCACAACAATCCACAACCTCATATTGCCCGCCACACCATTATTCATTATTAAAGTGTTTTATTATTGCCACATTCCTCTGTACAGTCCTGACCTCACTCCAAGCCCTTCCCACATGTTTGGTGCATTAGTGTAGGAGGAGATTATATAGGGAAATAAATGAAATCAGAACTATGAACATGTGCTTTCACATGAATGGGGGCGGGGTTTTGTTAGGGGTATATTAGTGCATGCAGGATGATGTACATGAGCAGTAACGAATTCATTCACACGTATTGTTTAAGTTATTACATTGTTATTAACACATCACATCTGCTCCAGAACACATAATGCTGCAGTTCGATGTGTAAGTGTTTAATGGCTCCCCCCACTCCCCCATCTCTTCATCTCTGTCCATTACTGACTGACCCCACACTCGTCCCCCTGCACAGGGTCCCCTTTATGTCTCGGCCTGTCCATCGACGTGCCCGTCCCCTTTTTCCTGTTCAGGGCTTGTGGAAGAAGACGGCTCTTTGAAGTCCATTCTGACTCTTTTGGTCTCTTTCGGTCCTCTCCATTAGACTGTGATCCCTTTCATGTTAGTTCACGTTTTACTTTTTTTTCTTTCTTTCTTTCTTTTTTTGCTCAGCTCAGAGTGCGAGGCTGTTTTCACACCTACACCACATTCAGCACTCAAGTTTGGTTTGATTTCTAAGGTTGTTATAAAGTAATATTTTATTATCTATCTATAGATAATAATTATATATATATATATAATATTTTATTATTTTAAGGAAGTTTTGAGAAGTTGCGTAACCTGAGAATTTAATTAATGTAAGAAAAAAAAAATTCTATGTTCTATGTTCATAAAGAAAATTTGTACAATCAGACAAAAAAACATAACTCGTACAGTAGAATTAATCGATTTAAAGCTAATTTAGTTAAAGTCATATATTAAATTAAATTACATTTATTTATTTATTTTGGAATCTATCTATATATTTTTTGCAAAGTAATGCTATTTACTAATATTATTTAATATATCATTACATCACATCATATCACATTATTTAAAAGATACATTCATTCCAGTAAACGATTTGCACATTTTATTTGTTTATATCTTTTTTAATTATTAATATTTAAAAAAAAATTGTGCAGTGATATGCATATAAGTAGAGAATGTATTTTGCATGTTTAATGCACAACATTTTAAGATGATTAAAAATTCATATTATTCAATTTGTTTCTCTTTTTTTTTTTTTTTTTTAACTTTTTTTGTTCTTGCATAAATCAGTGTCCTTTGTTCTTCCTGCGGGTAAGCAGAGACACAAATGAACCAAGAGAAAATTTCTCGAACCCTTCTCCCTGCTGCACACGAGACAGCATGATGCGGGTCAGTGTGCAGAATTATAAAGAGGACGTCCTAAATACTATCGCAATACACAAACAGTTTCTCTTGGTATGAATTTCACGTACAGAAAGGCAGGACACGAGAAAAAGAAAAAAAAATTCGATTTCTTTCACCTCGCTGTTTCCAGTCACATGACCCTAAGAGTTCGCCAATCCCTGAATACATGGCATTAATGAAATATGTATGGTGGGAACGGGAAGAAGGGTTTGAGGGGACGAAATGCTGAAGAGCGCGCATTTTATAAAGACATGCAGTGAAGCGGAGCACTGAGCTGATGCTGCAGCAGTGTGAGGGCTGAAGAAGAAAAAGATGAAGAAGACAAGCAGATCGATCGGGGTTGTTACGCATACACAGATACACTGTTCGAAACGTCACTGCACCATTAAGCTCTCAAATCTGATTGGTTGGGAAACTGTTGGTTAATTATCTTGATGAACCTGTTATTATTGGCCTTTTGCCACAATTTAACTTCAGTGGAAACTCTGAAGTTTCTTTAATAAAAAATTATTTATTAACCACTTTTATCAATTAAATAGATGAAACAGTTAAAATGTATGTACCATTTATGGAAGGAGTCTCCAGTGTCAGTGTCTGTGTGACAGAACTTCAACTGAAAGAAAAAAAACAGGTGAACTTTGTTACCACAGGATTCCAGTAGGGGGCACAATCATTAATCAGACAGTTTTGCATGATTTAAACAAACACAGTGACACTCAAGGGAAGCATGGAATTGTCCAAAATGTCTTGGTATGCTGTTCCTTTCTTCACTGGAACTAAGAGGCCCAACTCCTGAACAATAACCCCACACCAGGTTCAACATGACTGCGCACCAGTGCACAAAGCAAGGTTCATAAAGACATGGATGAGCAAGTTTGGTGTGGAAGAATTTGACTGGCCTGCACAGAGTCCTGACCTCAACCCGCTAGACCGCGTCTGGGGTGAATTAGGGGCGGAGACTGCGAGTCAGGCCTTCTCGTCCAACATCAGTGTCTGACCTTACAAATGCGCTTCTGGAAGAACGGTCAAAAATGTCCATAAACACACTCCTAACCCTTGTGGAAAGCCTTCCCAGAAGAGTTGAAGCGGTTATAGCTGTAAAAGGGGCGGGGCCAACAGCATGGATTAAGAACTGGATGTCACTCAAGTTCATATGCATGTGAAGGCAGACGAGCCAATACTTTTGTCAATACAGTTTATATTAGATGTGCACTAAATCTGGGTTCTTATAACTATTATTTATCTGGTTATCAAACGTTTGCTGGACTTCCTAGACCTGATGTGTGTTTATTGATTTTGAATACATCAGTTGATGTTGAGGGTTAAATCTTTTGACATAGATCAATTTAAGGATGACAAGGAAATACTTCCTTGTCAGATAACTACCAGGCAGGTGGCATGCATTGGACAGTCTTGTCTAGATGGACTGGAGTGGTAAGGTTATTAATATTTGTCTGCTCAGATAATGAAGTCCCACTTGCGTCGATGTGTGACAAACAATATGCTTTTGAAAAAGCGGGTGGATATTTGTTTCTAAATTGTGTACAGTATTTATACAGCCTGACGATTTTAATGATGAGAAAGCTCTGTGGTATCCTGGATATTATTACGCAAGGATTTAAAATGATTTTACATATTTTACATCTGAAGTTTGTTCAGACTTTTTTTTTTCTTTTTCTTCACCTTAGCTCTTATCCCTGACTTCATCTCTGCCCCTCCTTTCTCTCTCCTTCTGCAGATGAATGTTCTGTTAGCAGCGTTGGCACCTCTTGATTTTCTATTATTAAACGGCGAGGCTGCGGTGTGGCTGTATTTCTGCGCCTGCCGCTGCAGTGATGGCAGCTGGAATTGCTCTGTTATCAGTGAATGGAATGTGTATATCATACCAATACCTCTGAGTGAAAAATCAATTCCCCTTGGCTCATGCACCTTTGTATGTGTATGTGTACGTGTGTGAGTGAGTGAGTGAGTGAGTGAGTAAGTGAGTGAGTGAAGGTTGGAGTTCTTCTATATTAACCTGAAGGAGAGTTGTGAATAAACTATATAACACATATTAAGGACTCCAGACTGAGTCCAGAAGTCAATCTATTTGTTCTTATCAAATCCAGATGTTTTGAGACACAAACATCATTTCCCATGTTCTGGCAATTCGTAAGGCGGCCATATGAAGATGCTGATTTATACTGAATCAACTGTTCTGGGAATCTGAGTAATGTGTGTTCTGGTTTGTGTTTCTATGAATATATGAAAGGAGAAAAGGACAGCTAGATATTTGAGTGCTTGCCTGAATGGAGGACTGGATAGATGGATACAGTAAATGAATGGATACGTGCATGAATCTCTACATATATATGTATGGTTATAGAAATAGATGGATGGATGAATTTAAGACTGGTTGGAAGGGTAAACTGATAGATGGATGGATGAGTAAATGAATATATCCATAGACAGATAGATAAATATAAACTGCTAGAGGGATTGATAGATGGGTAGTTAAAAATATTGTTAATAACTGATTTCATGGATGGATGGATGGATGGATAAATAAATTAATCTGTCCATAGACAGAAAGATGGACAGGAATACAGAGGGAAGATGGGCATATGATAGATAGATGGATAGATAGATAGATAGATGGATTGATGGATTGATGGATAGCTTATAAATACCGTAAATGTATGAAAATATTGATATATGGATTGATACAATGAAAGGTAATAACCGGTTGGGTGGAATGTATTACTGTATAGATGGTTAGATGAATGGGTTTGATGTATGGATAGTAAGTGTCGGGCTAAAAGACATAATGGTAGATCATTGGATCGATGGGTAGAAGGATGGATTGCATAGATTGCATGGATGGATGGATGAACAATGAATGAATACATTTATGTTTAATGGCTGGTTAGATGCATGGGTAGTTGGATAGAAAGAAGGACCGCTACATATCCATAAAGTAAAACGGCAACCTGGTAGACTTAGTTAAATTCCATCTGAATAACTTACAAATTTCCACTTTAAACCATTTAAATTGTTTGTGAAGGACATTCATTTCCGACTCATTTGTCAAACTAAAATGGGATGAAAAACAGGTTTATGTAAAGCGATTGAGTTACTGAGCCTCTGTTTTCCCGGGCTTATTTGCTTCCTTTAACACAAAGAAGCACTGAGGCAGCATTGGGAGTACGCCGAAGCATCAGGAAGATGGGTAAACAAACAAATAAAAGAGCCTTCTGACTGGGGAGAAGGGAAGTCTCAAGTCAAAGCAGTGACTGGTTTGATCTCATTAGAAAGAGAATCTTCTTTCCTCGCCTTCTTTTCAGAAGAGGCAGAACACAGGCGCACCTGTCAAAGCGATCCTCCATGCTGCTTCAGCTGGGAAAGTGCTGGACCAAGCCATTTCTTGAACAAGTTTATTTGCATTTTTATCACAGCATGTCACTGCACGTAGCGTGCGGATGCAGATCGTGCAACCGATGTGCATACGTCATCTGTTTAAGCTGATGAATTATGGAGGAGGGTACACAAAAGGTGAGGGAGCCTAAGAAAGAGATAACATGATGATCCTTCTGATAAGGCACCCCGCCGTGCGCATGCATGAGAAAGAAACAGGAAGTGTGCATACTGATCGCTGAAGTCACGGCGATCACATCGAGGACATGTCGAACGTCTTCTAGTGTCTTCAGAAGTAACTGCACATAGGTCCTGGTAAACAAGAGAGAGAGAGAGAGAGAGAGAGAGAGAGGTGCCATGGATGTAGGAGTACAGGGTCAAGTGAAGCGAGACGAATTGAAAAAGAAAAGAGGTTAGCAGAAGTAAAGAGGGAGAACAAGATGAGCCTGAGGCAACGACGCACCACCAAAAGTATCTTACTCAATTAACATCCTGCCACAATTGGCACAGCCTAATGGTGTATGTTTTTTTTTTTTTTCTTCTTCCTAGCATTAATTAGATCTGGCATTTGTTTCAGATCACTTAGCCTGGCGCAGGTTTTCATTCCCTTGTCCTGTCCTTGGGTCTACCCAATGTCCTCTTAGGACAATTACCAACGTCTCAATGGACATTTTTCTTTTTTTCAAGTGCATGACTTTGGAGATTACAGAGAGCTGAGGTAACATGGAGGTTCGACATTTTAGCATGAAATGTCCTTAGTGCTATCAGATAAAATGTTTTTTTTACCAGGTGGTTTGGTTTACCAGGTGTTTAAATTCTAGGTTATTCATTTATCCATTCATTCATTCATTAACCACTTTATCTTGGTCATGATTGCAGTAGATCTGGAACACTGGTGCATTAAATGGGAATGCAATATTTTGAACACTTCTACAAAAAAATGGATGGGTAGAGTAGTGTATACATAGTTGAATAGAAGAGCAATAAAACGGATGCTTGGATCAATGGATGGTGGGTGGGTAGATGGATTTGGATGGTTGTAAATGTTGGTGTAAGGATGGATAGATGGATAGATACAGTAGGTGGGTGGATTGGATGGATGGATGGATGGATGGATGGATGGAAGGATGGATGGATGGGTAGATGGATCAGACAGATGGGTGGACGGCTGAATGAATGCCAACCTGTAATACACCATGCATGGCATTTAAGAAGAAACTAACATGGACACATGGAAATATTTTCTTGTTGAAAACAGGAAATTAAAAGTACTTTGTGGGTCATGCTTTAAGGTCAGGTCTCCAAACTGAAAAGACCCAGGTTCAGGAGTCAGATAGGCAGGAACAGACAATAAGGTGGTGGGTGCCAAAACTTAACAAAAGAAAGAGCTAGGAGTAAGATAAGTGTGGTCTTTATGTTGAACATTTAGTTACCTGGTAGGACATCTCAGCTTGGCTTTTCTAGATGTTTTGTATTTGAGACATTGCTGCAGTCCTGAAATCCTGAGGAGCCCTGAACACCTACAGTACTGTAACCTTAACCCTAACCCATGAGATGGTCTGAACATTAACAAGACCCTTATCACCCTGATCCATCCTATTAGATTGGTTTGGTTGGCTTGAGTCTTCTTAGGTAGGAGATGTTTCTATCTGTTCAACAATTGGATGCTTGAAACCTTAACTATGCATTCTGTATATTAGCTGAAGCAAGTGGATGCTCATTGTTTTTTTGGTCAGTTCTAGTTCCTAATTCGCTCTGTCCAAGAGACTGACAAAATAAAGGTACCTGACGTGATGGTAATGGATGGCTTGATTTTGAAATCTAATTGGAACTGTCAGCTCATTGATTGCTCCATGAAGCTAATTGACCAGCATTCTTACAGTCCATCAATTCCTTTGCTGTAGGTCTGTCTACATAACCTCCTGCACATGCATAGAGTACTTTTAATAGTGAATTTCAATGGTAAACATTAGTGTATTGAGTATACACAAATGTGCCTTTGTTTACTTGCAGGTCTTGACATCTAACATGTCAGAAACTGAGGTGATATAAGGAACTCAGGGGATAAACAGACAATAAACAGTGACGTTTGTGCTTCAGTAAGCCAATATTTATCTTGTAAAATATTCAGCCAGAGCAGCCTTTTTCATACAATTTTTTTTGTAGAATTTTATACAATATGCTTTTGTAGTGATTTGAATGGCAGCTGGTTTGCCGCTTCAGGGGTTCCAAAAAGCAGAAGTTATTTTCTAGGTTATATATTTCATATAATGCACAATAGGTCTGCCAATGACAAAATAAGTAACGCAAATGCAGTTTTGTACATAATATTCTTCAACGTCAACATTTTTTAACAGAAATATAGTGCATCTTTCTACTCTTTCTACATTGTATCTGAGGATAAGAAGAGCACTGCAGAGTGAGACTTTTGAATGAGTTAATGAATATAAATATGTGGGATAGTTTGAGTGCATGTTATCAGTTAAAACATAAGTCAGTGGGGTCAGCAGGTTAAAATAAAATAAATTGGAAAAAAAAAATTTCCAAGACTTCTCCACCTGGTTTGGTCATTAAAGGAGTGCCTGGGAGGCCAGCGTTTCAGACATGAATTAGGCAGGCAGTCTGATAACGGCTCCGCTGTACTGAGAAAACTTTACACCTTCATGATATCAAGCACTAGTGAAACACTGGGATAAGTGCATTAGTGTAGCAGGGGATTATATAGAGAAATAAAGGCACTCTCATAAATGTGTTCTGCTATTCTGCAAAATCAAAAGTCCCACTTTGCCTTGAACATCCCTCAAACAATTTAGAACAAGGAGACCAGGATTTAAAAGTAGTGTTCAGAACTTTAATTGGAATATGCCTGACTTTTTGAAAATGGTGGCCCATGAGGGTAAAAAAAACCAAAAATTGTCCAAAATATGGGAACTAATAATAATAATAATAATAATAATAATAATAATAATAATAAATAAAAATGTAAATGATAAAAAAAAAATTATGATGTACTTTCCTACTAAAGGTAAAAATAAGATTTTATTATATTTTGTTGCAATAATTTAATTCAGTATTTATCAGCTCATTACTCCAAATGACTCCAAAGTAATAAATTCTACCAAAATAATTATCTAATTATAATGCGTTTTATTACGCCATTATCCCATTTCATTGATAAAGTAACAGTAATTTCAGTTTAATTTTACTTATGAACTGCAATGGATAGAGTGGTATTTAGAAAAAATTAATATAATAATAATAATAATAATAATAATAATAATAATAATAATAATAATAATAATAATAATAAAATGCAGATCTTTTAATATTACTCGATTTATCATATTTTATTATCCATAATGCTAAAAATGTGTATCATCACAGTTCCTGATTGGAAAAGGCTATATAAGGTTTCAATTTCTCTGATTTCAAACTAAATCAATTAACTCTAGTGCTATGTTCTAACTGTTTACTGTATACCGGTTCTCGCTTTCCTGCTCAGTTCAGTGTGTTAGAACACGTTTACTGTATATATACTGTATGACTTGATCAATTGCTTTATTACTGTCTGGAAACAGAGCCATCGAGCGCGCTAGAGACTTCTTGTCGCTTGAGGTAAAAAAGCAAGCCATCATTATTCGCAAAATGTCTCGCTGGAGAGCGTTCTGCACTCGCAGGATGTGATAAACAGTGCGCCAAAGCGCAGAACCGACAGGAGAACAGGGGTTGCTTTCAACAACAAAGCGAAGTGCCTCGTCAGCTCTGTGGAGACACCAGACACATCCTCACATCTGTCACTTCCTACCCACACATCGTCAGCTTCCACAAGGATGTGTCACTGGCACTGCGACATTTTTAATTAACCACTCATTTCTCTAATGAAAGTATGAAAAAAAAAGTGTTTTCTTGAGAAACCTACTGCAACCTGAGCATGTGCCATGACGGATCTGGCATGCTTCTGTAAAGAAAATCATTTGACGGTCTGTGGTCCGTGGTCCGTATTCACAGGAGCTCTGGTGTGACATCGTTAAGATTTTCATCATATGCTGTTCAACCTTTAAGATTCACAACAAACCAGAGGATATGAAATCATGTAATGAACAACACTCGGAGACCTTTATCAGATTGATTATTTATAAGATTAAAATGTCTTTTATCTTTAATTATCTTTAATCTATTTATTATCTAAAACATGATACAAAAATTATCTCAACGTATCTTTTTTCTTTTCTTTTTATACTGCGTTAAAAGGTTCCGTCCAGAACTGCAATATCTTGAGCACTGATTTAACTTTCAACCATTTCCAAGTAGAACTCTTTCAGGATGTTAGAGAACCCAACCCACACAATGTCTGGAAAAAAATCAAGAATCATTTATAGTACTGTACATTGGTCCATTTGGGAAATCTTTAGAAAGAGTTCTATTTATAAAAAGATAAGAACACTTACTTTCCAAAATAGTATACACATACAGTACAGTAATATCCAAAGGACCCTAGCAACTTAGAACCCTAATAGTAGAACAGGTTAGAATAGAAATATTTAAGTATACTAAGTTTTTTGAAACATGATTCTCATCGTTTGAAGAGTTCTCCTGGTTCTCACTTGTTCTAGTTTTGTAGATTGTCTACAGAGAACCTCTTTACAAACCTAGAACCAGTGAGCATCAAGAGAACCTTTAAGGCACTGAACAATGAACAATGTTCGCCAAAACTAACCTTTATAAATATTTAGAAGAACCCTTCATAAACATCTTAAACAGTAATACTTTTTAAAATATTCGCTGTGAATGTTTTTGCCTGATCTCTATTTTTAATGAAAGCATGCCTCGAGGGTTCTGTGGATAGTTATTGGTTTTAGTCTTATAGGGGTTTATATCTGTATCTGAAACCTTCGGTGAAAAGTACAAACCTACTGTACTGTACTGTATGCAGAAAATTAACCTTTAAAGAAGGAATAAATCAAATAATCCTTAATGCAGGACTTTTTATTCTTTGATGAAACACAAAATATAATATTTCTATTAAATATAACATAACAAAATTCAAAAACTACATGTTTTTCTTCTGTTGTGGCACAATGTATCTCACAGATCCAGTGGAAGTTTTATATGATAGATGATAAAAATATCAGCCATGTGCTGGATATCAGGAGCACTCTATGGAACTGGAGGGTTGTTCAGTTTGGCCTTCGACCAGCTCTCTAGTTCAAACATGTTTGTACAATAAAGGGCCCTCAAGGACTGTGTTTCAGGTGGAGATTAAGCCGAGTCCTTGATAAAATGACCCTTGAACGAATGCTGGTTTGCGGCGCATATAAATGAACCTGGAGAGCAGCAGGATTAACTTTAAATGAACTTTATGATTTATACTCCTCTCACCCGGGCCTGTTGTATGCATATACATAACTGTAAAACATTGTCCTTTATGTTTTGTTAAAGATTCTCCATTATGTTTCTGGTCTGGAGGTGGTGATTACTGAGCTTTATCAGTTTTACCTCTAGGGTCAAGGGTTTGATTCATGTCTCGAGGACTGTGTGCATGGGGTTTCGATGTTCTCCCTGTGCTTGGTGGGTTTCCACCGGGTACTCCGGTTTCCTCTCGCAGTCCAAAGTCAGGCAGATTAGGCCTATTTGTGTTCCCAAGTTGCCCAAAGTGTGGCCACCACTGCTTCCAGTGGCCACCACGGTCCCTAGTTGGAATGCAGAGGTTGGATGAATGGAATACATACTGTAGACCTGGTTGTTATAGATGCCACGTATACAGATTGAAGCGATGTCTTATTGGCTGATTGGCAAAGTTTACTTTTCCTATGCACTTGTCACACTGTGTGAGCTCCATTGATGGAGCAATAACGCTGTGACGTCCCAAAGACAACCCAGTCTACGCCATGCTTGTATGCTTGTAATACGTCAATGGAGTACCTAAGAAGTGTTAATGTGGTTAACTGGTCAATAACATCATTACTGCATTCTTATTAAGTGCTTCCTGCTTCTTGTTTCAACCACATCCTCACCAGGCTTTTTTTTTTTTAAAGCATGGCAGCACCACATCAAGTGAGACAACACCACGCCCTTACCATTCAAGCCAAATTATTTTCATTTTAATCATCCAATTTGTGGCAGAGGTAGTGGGAATAACCCCGTGTGACAGGGATTAAAAAGATGTTTAACAGTTATTGAAGGAGTCTCCAGTCTTAGTGCTTTGTAAATGTAATAAAGGTATCCAACATTTTAGGTCAATGACAAACTCTTTTTTTACCTTTATTAAAAACATTTTATGAATATTTAACAAATGTGGCTGTAAATGCAGTTTTGGTAAATCAGAGCTGTGTACAGTATTTGTGCTGTATAACTTCAGAAAACTTCAGCATGGAAACAGTAACTCGATTTGTTTTAGAGCACCAAACTGTTGATTAGTTTCCTATAGCGTCATATTGTAATTCCATGATAATATACAGTAGTACTTGATGGTGCAAATTATTAGCTGCCCTGTAGTTCACATATTGGTAATAAATGGATGTTTGGAAAATGAACAACAGCTAAAATAAATATCCGTCCTTCGGTGCTCTTTATTAAAATAGAAAGGAGTAAAAGTCAGTAGAAACATTAGCGTGGCATTCCTCAGGCATGGAACTGCTGCAGAATAATATTTGGGTCAGCTCTGCAAGAAAAGTTCAGCAAATTGTAAGCTGAATTTTTGAATAGCCTTTGATCGATGCTGGTAATTTTAAAGTTTGGCAACCTCTCAATCCTCCTGAGAAACTCTGAAAACGAGCTCCTAGGCTGGTTTCGTGAATTATTCCATTCCCACCTCCAGCTCTTTTCTTCACTAAGTTTTTTTTTTTTTTTTGTATGTATGTCAAGAGGCTTGAAGCAAAACACACTTTATAGAAAGAACGGTGCTCTATAAAAATCTGAAATGCAGATCAGTTGTAGAGCGTGTGTCTTGATCCTGGGTAAAGACAAGGCATATGTGATGTAAATTATCCAGAACTAAGAGAATTTGATATGGTCTACACTAGGGGCAGAATGTTAAACAAATATGAGGTGGGTTCAAGTTAAACCCGGACTTTGATTGTGCAGAATAACAGAACAGTTCTAAGAGAGTAAAAACTCCCTTTATTTATCTATATAATCCCCTGCTACACTAAGCAGCATTTCACTAGAGCTTGGGAGAAAGTTTTATCAACCATGATTGGACTGCCTGTCTGGCCTCCCAGGAACTCCTTATTGAGCAAGCACATCATATTGGTCATCACATCATTTTCGACTTTACACACTTATTCAAGTTTTTCTATCTGCGAGGAGATGCCTAGTGGGTGTTGTGCTAGCAGATAAGTATTAATAGCTTTAGTGATGAACGCATCCAGAATGTAAATCAATCACAACACGTTTCATTAGTATATGTTTTGTAAATGTATCTGTATTCATCTCAACATGTATTCTTTTTTTTCCCCAGTTTCATTAGTGTTATATTTTTGCACCAAAAGGTATCCGAGATGCTTTCGTTACCGTGGTAACACAAGGAGGAAGTGATGTCTGCATTGGTTCCAAATGAAGGAATTTTGTCTAGTGAAGTTCCCTTAATTAATATTTCCTTAGCATGGAACAGGGAGCGCAGAGTGCACTATAAAATACACTGTGGAATGGAACGACACAACATTCCACAAGCACCAGACTTCTAATCACACACACCTGTTCACAATTAACTCCACAGAGGATTTAATGACTCTCTTCCCACTTCCACTTTGCAAAGTAGTGCTCAGCGTGCATCTAGATGCAGTTTGGCAAGCCTTTATATCCATGTAGTGCTATTCTGTATTTAATTTCTTTTTCATTTTAATCTTGTTTACTTTTATTTTGGATTTTGCCTAGCTGTTGCCTACTGATTGCTTGACCTTTGCCTTTTGGATCGGACTTGTTTGGCAGTCTCTGGCCTCAAACCTGCCGTTTGTGACAGCGACAGTGTTGCTGTTTCATGACATACTGACATGATTATCATTCTGAGAATAAACCTTCGTAGCTGTAGGAAGAAATGAGGGCCTTCGTTTTAAAGTTTTGAATGAATAATGCATGTTGGATATCATTCTGTTTGCAAAATCTATGGGGAGAACATGGGAGTTGTTTGCCCTACCAATTCAGATGAACTGTGTTAATATGCTTGGTGTTCACATTAAACACAAATTTTCTAAATGAACCTTGCTGTTCCTAAGGAGCATCACAAAACTCATGGAATAAAGCAGCACGATTGAACAAGATGAAAGTAGTACAGAGTTGAAAACTGTCTCGGCTTATAAAGTGAGTTAGAGACCTACACCAGCCAGACCTGACCCTTGTTATCCTGATACCCTGGTATCAAGTGTCACATGAACCTGACATGTTGTTACCATCTTCTTCAAATGTACCAAGGATACATGCTTGAGATTTCTGACCCTAATTAAATTCATCCCCATGGCAGTCAGTGACATTTTCCCTCTTTTTTTCCCCCTTGGTTTTAAATAAAACACGATTTCTGACAAGGCCAGAGCATGCTGGAGCATTTCACCAGGTGAAATTGTGAACCAGGTTGAATGTGAATTCTTCATTCAAGGACCACTCAAGCTCTTTGTGTCCCTCTGCTCGGTTTGTCTCTGCAACCTGTTGACAAAATGCTCTCAAGACCTGTTGAGGTTGAGTGTGTTTCATCTGGCATTTGCTTGAACACTTCAGGTTAGTTCTTTGATTGTGTTTTCATGAAATCCAATTGATTCACAGTTGCAGCGAGTCCTATCTCAGGGATACTGGATGCAAGGCATGAATACAGCCTAGATAGGGTGCCAGTCTATTACTATGCACCATTTAAAGTTGCCTGTCTTGAAAGCTGGAAGGAAATGTGGGCATTGGGCGAACAAGCCAAATTCCACAAAGGAAGTAACCCAAGGTCACTATTGAACCAAGGATCCTGGAACTGGAGACAGCAGCTTCTTCCAAGTCAGAAATCACCAAGTCACTGTTTCCTTTTTATCTTACCTTACAATATGACAGCTACCAGTCCAATACTAGTATGGTTGCAGTATGTACTGATCATAAAGTCAGCAAGTATAGGCTAACTAACAAGCCTAGATTTTATATAATTGGTATCAAAGACTAAAAGAAACATGGTAATGAGGTTGTTTGTCTTGAAATATGTTTCAAAGAAACACTAGTCACGCAATTATGCATAATAGTCAGCAAGTGGCGAAATTCCTGCTACAAATACAGGGTATCCTATTCACAATATTCACAGTTCGTAGAACTGGTGCAAAGACCCTTTGACTATCGCTCTCTCTGCCTTACATGAAGAGCAAGCAAGTCCTCTGTAATAGTCTGGGGTCCCATTAATTCACAAAGGGCAAAGGAAACAAGGTTACCCCCCCTCCAACCCTACCACCCGGAGTGCAAGCAATTATGTTATCTCAGACTTCCAAGAGGGCGATTTCCAAGATGTATGCCTACTGTGGTATTTTCAGGATTCAAGCTTGTAATTCCTGAACGAAAGGATGAAACCTTAGGCTAGCTGAGCCACATAGATCACTAGCTAATAAAGAGGGCTCTGTGGGAATATTCCTCACTTTTGCACTCAGGAAGCGGTAGAAGCTGAATATGGATGTAAATACATTTATATGAATGATGGTTCTTATTATCACATCCCTAGACATAATGGCAGCATTTTCCCAAAAATCCAATGAGTATCATTTACTCACAATCACTTTGTAATGGGTCTTGATTCCAGTCATTTTGAGCACCTCATGGAAATTTTTTTCTCTTTTTTTTCTTGGAAATGAGTGGAATGAGTCCAAATGGATGACGGATGGCTAAACAGTTTGGATAACAGTGCCAACTCCCACCTGGTTACACATCTGTCTTTATTTAAACCAGTGTAATTATAATCACTTTGAAAATTTGTAACAGTTTATACGATTCAAGTCATTTTAAATGGAACAACGATTAAGGTTACGATAATGGTAAAGGCTGGAAATTAGTTTAAAGTTTTCTGGCTCTTTTTGTTTGAGTTTCAGGAAGGGTTTATGATAATGTAGCAATTATTATTATTATTATTATTATTATTATTATTATAAAGATATATAAATCAGAAGGTGAACAAATGGTGGACCTATCAAGGTACTATACAACCATACGACATGTTGTAGTTGACTCCCTTCAGTTTAAGTATTAAGGGTACTGCTTGTCTGCGTAGACACTTAACAAGTCAATAATGGAAGCATGAATTGACTGTCAAGCTCACTCTCACTTATCACTCATTCTTTATGCTGCTTATCCTGGACAGGCTCACGGCCTGGAGCCTATCCCAGGGGACACAGGCAACTAGACGGGGTAAACCCTGGATGAGGTGCCAGACCATGAGCATGCACGCGGCAATTTTCATGTCTTTGGACTTTGGGAGCAAACCCACCAAGCATGGGAAAGCATGCAAACACGATGCACACAGACCCAAACCCTTGACCGGGAGGGGTGAGGCCACATCGTTATGAGAAACAATTATATTCTATAGGGTATTGCGATGACATGGAATTATTGGTGGAAATCATGATGTGTTATGAGGGCATTAGAATAAACCTGAGATTTGCCTTGCAGCCAGGTATACTGTCAAAGACAAGGTTATCCTTAGACCAGACTTAATCTACAGTTGTTTCTTTAGGAACCAGGACATGATGTTCAGCTTCTTTTTCGCCAGTGTTTGCTGAGACTTTCTAAAATGAGAGCACTCTTTTTTATGAATATTGACCTTACTAATATTAATAAATAAAATTTCGTGTTTGTGTTGGAGAGATATTGGTCTCCTTGTAAGACACAAGGCTAATCTTCAGACTGAAGTGGAGGAAGCCTCCTCATGAGGGTGACTTCACTCTACAGCCATGATATGAGAGTTTACAAGCAAGGGTAGCAGATTAGCCCCGTGTCTTACAAGGAGACTAATATCTCTCCAACACAAACACAAAATTCAAGAAGAAGGTTCAAAATGGTTGCTTACTAGAGGTCTAGCTATTTATCCTAGGCACATTTTGCTTGATTCACTCCTTCAATAATGCACTGTCTAGTGCGAATGAGTTTACGGTGAAGGATAGACTTCCATTGACCCGAGATAAGGATCGTACAGTTGCTATATTCTACATCACCGGTGCCATCAGAGGCACCATGTTCTCTTATCAGGTGCGATCCAGAAGACTATGAAATATTTTTCAGACTGCAGGGATTCATATCTCCAGTCGGGGGGAAAAAATGCTCTTAATACTGGGTTTATTCAGGAGAGGGAGACTTGGCAATATTTTTCAGGGGAAGAAGTTGACACAGTTAGTCCTTATCACTCAGGACATCTCATGTTTCTTCTGTATTTCCTCTTTGCTTTTTCTTAATGCCTCAACACCCACCTCCTCTTTTTCACTCGCTTATTCTTTCTCTCTATCTCTGCTGGCTGGTTTGATGATTTATTGACAAGACGTTTTTGATGAAGCTCGGCAGCAGAACGCTTCTGTACTCGGTAGACTCTCCAAGAGGTGGAAACAATTTCAGGCCAACTTCACAGTTAATTAGGTGCTTCAGCTAGCAGATTTGATTTCAGCGAGCGTAATGGTATTGCTCTGACATGGGGAAAGTGGTGGTGGAGGGGGGAAAGGAAGAAGATGAGGAAAAACAGGTCGAGTCAACTCTTTTAATAAGCTTTCTCCATTTTGCACAAAGTTCATATTAGATGAAATGATCTCACACACTGATTTGTAAATGGTTAGGCCTTCTTGGATTACTTATATATTCTCGTAGTCCTAATGCTGTGTGTACTTGGAAAGTTCCCAGAGTTCTGATTTAAATGCTTCTGCCTGGAAAATGAAGCAATTTGATCATTCAGAAACTAAGCACAGATGATCTACATAAATAATTTCTATGCAATAAGCTATAAGCAATTCCTCATTGGAAATCCTTTTGAACTTTGTCACAATGTGGTGTTATTAAGTTAGTAGTGTTGGTCTGGAATCATTGGAAATACTCATAAGCTGCGTACAAATTTTTAATCAATATTACTTTAGTGAAGTAAAATATGGCAGCACAGCGGCTTAGTGGGTCGCATTGTTGCCTTGCATCTCCAGGGTTCGGGTTTGATTCCCGCATTGGGTCTGTATGCATGTTTGTATGTTCTCCCCTTGCTTGGTGGGTTTCCTCAGGGTATTCCAGTTTCCTCCCACAGTCCAAAGACATGCAGATTAGGCTAATTGGCGTTCCCAAAATCCCCGTAGCGTGTGAATGCGCATGTGAATGTTGACCAGAGCTCCTGCCACGATTGTAAAAATGGGAATAAATGCAATGGTCAGCAATGCCCTCCATGGTCCCTAGTGGGACAACAGATGTTTCTAGAAGGATGCATGGAAAGTAGAATACAATGCAAAGAGAACTCATTGTGGACTGAGCATACTGTACGTGCCGCCATCTTTTTTTGTGTGTGTTTGATTTCAGGTTTGTTTGTTAAACAACTGAAGAAACATCCTTCCACTTGCCTGGGAATTCAGTGTTGAATGGATATTTCTTTGCACTTGCCGGAGGTCCTGTTTTTCAATGTGCAGTTGATTGCTGCATAAAGTCATAAAGTTTCTTTTCCATTTGAACCTCTTACTGTATTGATTCCTGGTCCATATGATCTAGTTAATAATACCACTTGGACTAATATAATTTGATATTAGAACTAGATATTTATACCTCCATGATTGGAATGTAATTGAACCCTTGAAACTAAAATGAATTTTTAACATTCAGTCTAAGAAAACCATTTAACCATTCCGAACTGTCCTCTAAGCAGGGTCATTTGTTTTACTTGGTTCCTTCACTAGTGTATAATCTAATATAAACTGAACAGTATATTGCCATGCTACAGTAAATTACATAGTAGAACCATTTACCATACTAAGGTATATGTACTGTACCATGTACAGTACCACTGTACAGTATGTACCATGGTAGAACCATGGATGGATGGATGGAACGATTATTAGGAACACCTGTTCAATTTCTCATTAATGCAATTATCTAATCAACCAATCACATGGCAGTTGCTTCAATG
>JAQQZT010000013.1:16460093-16471380 GCA_030068275.1 Clarias platycephalus | reverse complement strand
ATAGATAGATAGATAGATAGATAGATAGATAGATAGATAGAAAACATTTTTCTTTAAACCAATAAAATGTAATTATACAAATAATACAAACAACAGCAGCAAAATTGTTTATTATTATTATTATTATTATTATTATTATTATAATTATCGCACAGCACTTTTCATTTTGATGGTGCTTTACACCATCAAAAAAAAACAAAGCACAATAATAATAATAACAATAATAATAATAATAATAATAATAATAATAATACATTTATTTGCTTGCCTGTTTGCAGACTGTCCAATAACAATGCATTCAACTCTAAACAACATATTTTCTTCTTTTTCTTCTTCTTCTTCTTCTTCTTATTATTATTAGCAGCAGCAGTAGTAGTACAGTAGTAGTATTTCTTTATTTATTTATATGCATTAATTATTTTTTGTATATGAACTAGACTTTAATTTTGGATAAGATAAGGAAAGATTAAGGAAAGATAAACCACATCAACAACAACAACAATAATAATAATAATAATAATAATAATAATAACAATAATAATAATAATAATAATAGATTGTGCTTTTATTTTGTATGTTAATATTGCTTTCTCCTATGTATATGTAGATGTTTTTGTTGTTTGCTTACATCTTTGAAGATTTGAAGATTTTGATTTGGCATTTATGAAATTTTATTAATTTTCTTATGTTCTGTTATATGTTTTTTTCTCTATGTGAACACCTGATATATATTATAATCATATTCCATGACGCAGTGAGATTTGAAACCGAATCGCATCTGCAGTGATGCTAACGCTTTATTAAGTGACATATCGATGTTGACATATTGATGCCCTCTCTTTTCATCTTCACTTCATCACGGTATCTTCGTTTTTTTTTTTCATCCGGTGTCTGCAGGAAAAGGGTCATGTTGCGGTGATCTTCAACGTGGGCACGGACGACATCAACATCGAGGAGAAGTCCAAGTTCGTGAACGACGGCAAGTACCACGTGGTGAAGTTCACCAGGAGCGGGGGTAATGCCACGCTGCAGGTGGATGACCTGCCAGTCATTGAGCGCTACCCCACAGGTACGAACCCAAAAAACACCTCTCCTTCCACTCTGCAGATCTTCAGCTCTCAGTGATGCGAGGCTGCCTTTAGGATGCTGGGAGGTTTCTGTCAGTGTTCACTGCATTGTCTTTATTTATTTTATTTTTCCTTCTTTCTTTTGATGCTGATGTTATATAACCTTATAACCATACCGTATCTGTCTGTAGGGCCAGATTCTGAT
Organism: Clarias platycephalus; assembly: GCA_030068275.1. Lineage (NCBI taxonomy): Eukaryota > Metazoa > Chordata > Actinopteri > Siluriformes > Clariidae > Clarias > Clarias platycephalus. The sequence continues at coordinate 16,470,108 of JAQQZT010000013.1, read as the reverse complement.
TTGGGGGTTGCATTAGCTGGTTACCATGACTACAATAAATAAATAAATAAATAAATAAACACCATTCCTTATGTTGCTGTGGAATTCTGAACATTCCCTTATTATCACTCAGTCCCCTAGTTCATCAGGCAACACAACACACTCGGCTATTTCACACTAATGTGTCAGATGTGATGCCTTTTTTTATCACTTGTTCAGGAGTTTTCACTTCATGGTGCAAAATTTCCAAATCTGTCAGGTTGCATTCACTTCACATACATAAGCAAACACTCACCTGCAGTCGACACACACACACACACACACACAGGTGGTTGGGTTTATAAATATGAAAAAGGTCAGATGTTCCGCATGGAACAAAAAGAAATTTGACAATTCAAATGTAAGAAAGAAAGAAAGACAGAAAGAAAGAAAGAAAGAGGCAGGTGTATAAATATGCTGAGCTTAAAAATGTACTTATGTAATGAATAAACCTAAAAATATATACATACAGTATAAAAACAAGTATATATATAAATTTACAAAACTACTGTACTAATGACTCAGTAGTGTTTATGCGAAATATCGACATTTAGATGAAACTCTAATGTAAGGTTAAGTTGATTCCTTTTCTATGACAGTATTTTATTCCTCCCATTAATTTAATAAGTAACTGATTATTAAAGTTTTTTTTTATTAAATTATAGGACAATGCATCATACCTTGCATCTGTTAATAGGTTTATAGTTATATTTTTATATATATTTTTTAAATGTCTGAGAAACTACAAAAACATTTTTAATATTAAATAATATAAAATAATAGTTAATAAAACATTATACAGGATATCAGACACAGTTAAAGTGCGGCATCACATGATGTACAGGTCTAAAACAAAAAACAAAACAAAAAAAAACTAGTTATTTTTAGCTACATTAAAATGTTGGCAAAGAATCTGCTTGTATTTACTCAAAACTGCGTTTACATAAAAGGAAAAAAACATAATTCTGACGGACATTTCCTTATTGAAATCATCCTGATTAGAGATTTCATGTTTACATGGACACTGAGCCAATAAAATGTGTTTATATGCTTAAAACGTTTAATATGAACACTATATTAATATAAACATGTGTGTGTACATGCTCATAGGGTTTCTGTCGGAAATATAACAGAAGAAGAAGGTTAAGGTTAATGATAAAACCTACTCATCTACGATTGGTTAGATGCTTTAGTATGTATGAAATGCGAACCAATCAGAGCTGCTTCCTCAGCCGGAGACCCGGTGGTCCGTAGTGAAGACAGGTGCTACAGAGCCTAAATTTCCCTCGTCACATACGTAAGCTAATGTTACGCCAACAAGGAGAAAACACGTACAGAAAGAATATATTTATTCCAGTGAGAGAGAAACAACAGATCAAGTGTTTACACGGATAATATTTACCTGTTGAACGGGCTTAAGGTGTTTACATGAAGCAGGTTTATTCCCATAATTAGTGGAATATTAGGGGCCATATAAACACACATTGTTTAATTTTTTGTCCTTGTTTTTGTCCTAATTGGCTGGAAGTTTTTTTTTTTTTTTTTTTTTTAAAGCTCTAGACATTTCTAAAACGAAAAAAAAAAAAAAAAATCCATCCAAATTATATTATACATTAAATATAATCTGGAATTTGAGGAAAGAAAAGTGTTATAGGCTTTCCACAAAACAGAAATAAAATAAATCCATCCAGCGCCCCGAGTAAAAATGAACATAATTGTAAAAATAAATCTACACGATCAGACGTACAATCACTCCGACGCATTTCATTTGTCTCATTTATTCTGCGTCTCAGATTGTAAATGATTTCGGAGTAAACATGCCTGAGTTTACAGACATTTAGCCAAAAGCACACTCAGTGTTTCACAGCATTTGTTATCTGGACCAAAAATTGCCCATATTCAGCCGACCGTTTCTAATGATTTGGAGCGAAAGCGGCCAGACTGTACGTTCCATGCTCCATATCACGCCAAAGATACGGCCGTATAAAAGTGAGCTTGGCAGACGGCTTTGGATGAGTTAATCGCAGTATTTTCTACGGTGGCATGTGAGCCAGATGAAAGTATGAAGTGTGGGCCGGCGCTGGGCCATCACTCATTCTCTGTACAGTGGATAATTACTCTCTTTTCACCCAAGTCCTTTCATTCCATTTCAGGAAAATAACCAACAGAATTAGAACTCGCCCTGTGATTAATTTGATTCAAACAATGAAGAGCACATGTGTGGCCCAAAGTAAAATGTGATGAAATTGATGAAAAAAAAAAATTAATCATTGGAAATGATTGAATAGAAATATTGTTTTTTTTATTTTTTGTTTGTTTGTTTTGTTTAGTTTTGCCACATTTCTCTCAGGAGGCTACACAGAACATTTATAACATCGGGTGAAAATTTAACACGGAGTAGATCAAACGAATGAAGGATAACATACAAAATCTTAAAAGTTTAATGTTCACAAAATCTTAATGTTTGCAAAAAAAAGGGTGTAGGTACTTTAGCTAATCAAAAATAAACTCATAATTCTGATAGTTCATGAGGTGTATTATTAAAAGACAATAAAATATATTGTTATTAAAATATTAATAAAGGCTTAGTTGCACTATGACATAATGTTATATATTAAAATAAAACTCTATTTAAAATTACCTTAAACCATTTACATTTATGATCTTTGTTTCTTACTTACTTCTTCTTCTTACTACTTCGCTGACCTTGATTTGCAATCTTAAAAATGACAAAAATGACTAAAAGAAAATCATTAAAATAAAATTCAATTAAATTAAACTTAAGTTAAAAACCTTATACCTGCTCATACTGTAGCTAAGGGGAAAAATAACCCTAGATATATTAGCTGTTATTATTGATAAAATAAATACATGATTAGACAATTGTTCAGTATTTTTTTTTAAATACCGTTTTTTAAATCACAGCGGAATTGGATGAACATTAGCTTTGTAGTTAATACTGTAGCTAGGCAGGGTTAAAATCTCCTAGCTGCAGATAGAGACTTGTCCTCACCGTCTTTGTCAAAATGTTACAATATATTAAATTAATTATTTACATTAAAATTCTTTTTTTGTTTGTTTGTTTGTTTGTTTGTTTGTTTTACATCTCTAGCAGCTGCAAGCCAGGCTGGACCTCAGGTTAAAATCTGGTATCTCCACATCTCATAAATAATGAAATAATTCAATCAATGAATAAAATCAATCAATCAATCAATCAATCAATCAATCAATCAATCGATCTTGTTATCCTCAGCCTCCTTATAAAAATTATTGGATTATTTGCGTTTTAAAATAAACCACAGGTTTATTTTTGTAACATTGAATGTATATTATTTGAAAGTTTATTATTAGCACTGTAGACCTTAGTCAGCTAGCTAGTTAAGATCTATTATTATTATTGCATTCAAGTCACATCATGTCCATGTGTCACATCAAAACCTTAAAGACTTCAAAACGTTCTATTAAAATGTGCTTGTACGCTGTAAACATATATTCTGTGTAATATTGTCACAGGGTTTTATTATTATTATTATTATTATTATTATTATTATTATTATTGAATAAGTTGGCTTTGGAGGTATGATGATGTCTCAAAACAGCGGCAATTTATCCTGGCACATGACTTCACATCTCCATATTCAGCCATCTGTTTATAAGGAATTCAGTGTTTACACACCTGATGAAGATCTCAGACAGATTGGAAAACTGTCAGTGGCAGGTTTCCAGTCTGTGATGGAAGGGGGGAAAAAATATGCTGATGTTTTGATAGCCATAATTTCTTCTTCAAATATGCTCTCACTGAGCAATGCCTTTAAACATCTTCAGTTTCACTAGCAACACTGACAACTGTTTAATTTTTGGGTTCTTTTTTTTTTAAGGAACAACAAACACACCTGGGTCTTAGCAAGAATTTCTGATCATCAAAATGGCACCCCAAGTCTGGATCTGGCCCTAATTTTAAAACGATGCTTAGGTTTCTTGGTTCAGTAGTGTTTTAACATGCAAGAAGGTTTTGACAAAAGTGCTAGAGGTTTGAAATTGGTGCAGTTGCTTTAATTGCTGCTCGGTAGTTGTCATGACTTCATAAGGGGGAAAAAAGTCAATTATTGGATGGTTTAAGGTCACGGTCGGTGGAGTAATGGTTTCTTAGAGATGTAATCATGAACAGAATAATCAATTACTTTCTACTATGGTATGTGTGATAAAGGGTTTCATTTTATGTTTAATAAATCAAGGAACAGTAGTGATAACGGTGAACTGTAGATTGTAAAATCATTCATCCATTCATTATTTATACCACTTCTCCTGTGTAGGATGTCCAGGGGGCCCTGGAGCTTATCATAGGGAGTTCAGGGTACAAGAGGGGTACACCCTGGAAAGGTTCAAACACCTCTACCTAAAATCAGACACCCGTCATACACATTTATTCTCTATACAGTACTGCTTATCCTGTACTGGGTTGCTGGAGCCTTTCCCAGGGCACTAGGTGGGGTACACCCTGGAGGGTGCCAGTCCATTGCAGCTTACAAGCATGCACATTAAGATAAAACATTTTCACGAGTGAAATTTTTTGTTCATTATTATTTTAATGAAATTGAAAACGACAAAAGGTTCTGAAGAAAAACAAGAAGAAAATGTCAGAAGCAATTAACAGGACTAAGGTGGAATATAAAGTCTGTTGGTGTTTCCTGCGGTTTTTACGGCTCCCATGTTAACACCATGTCAGACATTTTAGTACTAGCACATTAATAATGAACATCTTCAGAGCAATCTTTACCCAGAATTCAACTGAGATACTAGTGCTATTTACAGTAGGCAGGTAGGTAGGTACTGTACTGTACGTACAACATTGAACAGTACAGATCCTCAGCAACAAAATGCAGTTAACATCTACCAGAAGTGCAAATATTAGTGTATTTATAGCACTTTATGGAAAAGAGAGAGTTTTTTGTTCCACTTTTTATATCTTAGCATACATGATTTCCTTACCGGTAAAAAAAAAAAAGAAGGAAAAGAAAAACCAGCCAACACTCCTTGCTATATATTACATTTCTTTGCTTCCCTTGTTTTGTCCTGAGGTTACGCAAACTTTTGCACTCGACTGTACTCGTTTAGCTTCATGCGGATGTCTAATGAATGTTAATGAAATAAATAGCGTTTTAGATTCAATGAGCAGAAGGAAATGAGGTCTAAACATCGAATCAGGGCTTTATGACGTACTGTATGCTTAATAACATGAGAGCAAGCTTCTTTCAAGTGAAAAATATAGTTTTTAATAATCAGCATCCTGCAGACACTCAAGGAAGAAAATCTAATTTCTACAACCAGGAAAGAGCCTATTATGCACCATAAGATTTAATCAAGGAGGAATATATGAAAAAATAACAAGTCCACTATACTTATTTACGGTTTCTGTGTATCCGGTAAGTACTTCTTTGAAAAAGATGGTGTGTAGCTGTAAGAGTTTTGAAGGCCCATTCTCGTAACCCTAATGTTTCATTCCTCGATATTGAACTACCCTCATCCTACTTAAGGCAAGCAGCAGGCATGGAGTCACCGCCATGAAATACACTTCCAGCCTGATAAAAGTGACAAGCATGTCTGAAAAGGTCAGCAAACCTGGCATAATGAAACGGCTAGATAGGAGACAGACAGCTCTTGTTCAATGATAATGATGAGCGTGATTACCAAAAATAAGACATGTCGTAATTGAATCGCAGAAACGGAATGTTTCAGTCTAATTCTTAAATCTGTATTCATTACTTCTCATTATCTTGTATTTGCACCACTGATAAATTCTCAGTTGTGATTGGTTGGAAGGTGTGCATAAACTAAATTCAACAGCAGGTTTACAGTATATGAATATAATCCTTTTAATATGTTCCTATAGTAACGGTTCATTCAAATAGATTTGTAAGGCAGATGTTCCACATAAATGCATAAACCTTTAACTTAAAAAAATAGTCTATACTGTCAGATAGGCAACACTATAAGGCATACTGTAGTATATATATATATATAAGCAAAAGGTAAAAAGAAAGGCTGTTGAAGAAATATAGCAATCTCAGATAACAGACGGTCCTGATCTGGATCTGATCCGCTTTGCTTCTGGCAGATCTGCAGCACATCCACCATGGCTCTGGACTCGAGTCCTCTGCTATCATATGTTAAGACGCAGGTTGGAAGATTCCAGTCTGACTAGGGTTAATCATCAATCGATAACCAATTAAAAGCATTAAACTGTAATGTTTTGCATAATATTTCTCCATAGAGCATGTCTCTACTAACTTATATAGCACAAGTGAATGCACTTGCATTTCTGCAATATTGGACATTGCAATTTGTAAGCGTCCTTGTATTTTAATCAGTAATCAGTATGTTTTTTATTTGCTTGAGATGCTGTGATTGTGTGAACTATCAGTAATCAGGTGAACATGATATTATGTGAGTAGGGCCAGAGTCAGTTTTGTGATTAATAAGGTGCTTGACTACTGATCGGAGGATTCCAGGTTCAAACCCCAGCACCACCAACAAGCTGCCACAGTTGGCCCTTGAGCATGGCTCCTAACCCTCAACGGCTCATTTATACGGTGTATTGAGTTGCTCTGTATAGGGGGTCTTCCAGATGCCAGAAATGCAAATGTGATAGTGGGATATTGTTGTCATGTTTAAATTCTTCTCGGAAATGGATTTTCATTCCTTGCCAGTTTTTTTCACATGTTCAACAATATTCAGTGTATTTATAAACGGACCTGCTGTGGTTTAAAAAGAATAAAACACGTCAGCAAAAATAATGAATTTTAGATTGGTAAAAATATCTTTTCTTCATCACAGCACCTGTCTCGCATAATGCCGGATTTCACCGTATGGTACCAGTTGGTGTCATGCTGCACACATTGCTGTTTGCTGTAACTGTTCTGTAGTTTTTGCTATTTCGTTAGTATTTATACACTGATCTGTCCCTACTTTATATTAACACATTTTTCTTTGCTGCTGTAACATAAAAATTTCCCCACTGTGGGATGAATAAAGGTATATATTATCTTATCCTCAGAGTACACAAGGGCACAGAAAAAAATGTGCACTCTGCCATATTTGCCAGCTTATTAGTGGTTTTTGTGCGGAAACCAGTCAGGAAAGAATGACATAATGGTATCCAGCGAGAGGTTGGTCAGCTTTCTCATTAGTTTGGTTTCAATTTGCACGGCTGAATAGGCCCAATCATTTCCCTCGCTGAGGGCCCTATCTCAATTTGAAACTCAACATGAGGGTCAAAAACAGAAAGACTTCTTAAACTCCAGACTCTCAGAAGAGCCTTTAATAAATCCTGTCTGGAATTGACTCGACGACGCTTTCTGAGAGCAGTTTAACAAATCTCACAGTTGTTTTGGCATCACTAAAAATGGCAGCTAGAGTCAACACATACTGTAGACATAGTCATTGTTTGTTGTTGTTGTTGTTGTTGTTGTTGTTGTTGTTTTTCCCCCCAAACAAGCAATTATAACATTCAGTGAAAATTATGTAGAAGGAAGGCTAAAAGGTTAAAAAGCCTTTTCTCACCATATGGTTAAGGATCCGATAAATTGCATAGAATTGTATTGAGAAACATAAAGTGTACAGCTGTTTAATTACAGGGTTGTGTTAAAAACATCAAAGGCAGTGCTAGAGATACTGTATTCGGCCACCAACCTTGGCAAAGGTACAAACTCTTTTCATGTGCCATAGCATTATTAAGGGTTCACTTTTACTGTCACTGCCTTCTCCTTGGAAATTGGCTTACTTCACCGCACACCCTCTTCAAAGCGCCTCTGACAACAGTGATGCCGTGCTGTCTTTGGAAAATAATCAACAGCACAAATGGTTAAATAAGCATACTGTACATTGGAGCTATTATTACTGTTAAGTTGAATGTTTACTTAAAACATCAAGCACTGAAGTGTTTTATAAATTTTATACCACAGCAACTTATCAATAATAATAATAATAATGATTCATATTTTATTGGAGGAAACCTTACATTATGTATTTTTTATCCTTTTTTTAAATCCTAGATTAAGGTTTGCAGAGTTGACTTTTGGGAATCTATAAGCTTAATAAAATAAAAGGTAGTGAAAGCAAAGCAAAATAAAAACCTGTTCATAAATATACATGGCCTGTAATAGGGTTACTATTGGGCGAAATTCAACATATTTATCCGGTAAAATGTGAATATATAAATTAAACAGGTACAAGCTTTAGGACCATTTGGACTCTTTAAATATTTTCATGTATTATTGTGTTCATTTCAGTGGCTTATTCTGTGATCAGGACTTTGATCGTACTTGATCAAATTGTGAGGGTTAGGGTTAGGGTTGGACTCTGGCTTGATGGTTTAACTAAAAAAAACAGTAGATGATTGTTTGCAAAGTTATAGGAACAGTATTTAATCCAAAAGGGATTACATTTACGGCACCCCAAACTGAGGTGAATTTCTGTATCTGTATAGTTCTGTCTCTTTTTGGTAGAAACATCTTTTGTATCAATCCCGACAAAACCCTCATCTTGTATTGATGGCTGTGAGCCCTGGTGGTGTACTTGTATGTTTTTACAGCAACATAGTGGCGGGGGTTTGATGTGTGTATTTGCTGGTACTTCCAAGTCTGTAAAAAACAAGCTTACCCAATTTCTTGAATTCTGCTATTACTTTTTGGTAAAGGAGACACCTCAGGAGACAAACACAAGCAAATCAGCCCTAGCAGGCATGAAATCGAAAGCTACTGTAAAGTAGCAAGTACAACTGTCAGGGCAAAGTAAAGAAAGAAGGACGTAGAAGTAAAAATTGGGGCTCACAGGTATCACAACAGTCAAGGTGATCAATTTAGCAGGAGGGACTAGCAACAAAGTACACTTCTTAGTATTGCTGCTCCTCTCTGTTTCACCAGGAGTCGAAGAAATCATAGCTGGCCCTGCTCTCTGGGTGGAACAAATGGAGTTCCTTTCTCTTCTGTCAATTAGGGCTGTTGCTAATGTTCCTTAGGCTGGTATACCCTATAATCACCCACAGTTTGAAGTCTAAATGTATAAAAACAGATCAAATTAACATAGTAATTGAAACACAAACACATTAATATTTTAGGCAACTTGTGGGCAAAGTCTAAGTCTTAACTTTTCTTCTAGTTCTTATTTATAACCTCAATTAATTAAAATACCTGAAAGTAATTTGGAAAGTCTTGACTTTAACTTGACCCTACAGTTTTAGATTTCAGGACTTGCATACTCAGACACTATGTCTCAGGAATTCAGTTACAGTTTAAAGACATTTGGACTGCGAGGATCAGGGTTAGGCACCCTCCCGATTAACACTTCAATCCCCGTCATACCCCAATTTAAATAACACCAAAAGGTGCATAGATGACCTTCTTTTTGGAATGTTGTATAAGACTACAAGTACTTCATTTGGGACAGGGCATTACAATCTATGGCTTTGGGATTTAATTTAGACATTACAGCTTGTAATTATTATTATTTTTGCATGACACTGAAGTAGGACTCTGGGCTCAACCTAGTTTCTCTGGCTATACTGTAGACACAGATTAGACTCTACAGCTGTTGACTCTGGGCTTAATTAAGACTCTTCAGTTTGGCTTAGAACTTTGGACTCAAATTAGATTCTATGACTTGAGACCTTAAACTTAATTCAGATCTTGAAACTGAAGAATCAGAACTAGAATCAGATCTTACTGCTCAAGACACTGAACTTGACTCAGATCTTACAGTTTGAGGCTCGGAACTTGACTCTGATCTTATAGTTGAAGACGCTGAACTTGATTCAGATCTTACAATTGAAGACGCTGAACATCTTACAGTACATCTCAAGACTTAGACCTTGACATTTCAGCTACACCTTTCAGCTAAACACTTTCAGTGGAAACTGTGGACTTAATTCAAGATGGCGCCGGTGAGGTCGGCTGCCGTCACGACCGCTCCGACCTACTTTTCTTTGTTTTTGTATTTTAAA
>JAQQZT010000013.1:16422781-16440405 GCA_030068275.1 Clarias platycephalus | reverse complement strand
ACATTAAACCTCACTTAACCTTAATTTATGATTCCTCTCGGCACCGGCTGCTTTAAAAACCAAACTGAAAGCGGCTCTATTTTCCTCTTGCTACCGTCCTTGGTAACATTCTTGGGACCTGTGGTGCTACTGTACTGTATGTCTTAACTAAATCTTGCGCAAAATGCAAAATAACCCCACAAAAAATATTTAAACTTGCTTGACGCAAACAAGTTTTATTTGCGTCCTGGATGTACTGTACGCGCATCTTAGCCGGCGTTTGTTCCGGCTTCATTCATTTACTTGTATGTCGAAAAAGCTTCGCATGCTGAGACAAATTTCTTGCAAAATTTAAATTCTTAAGTCAAAAATTCTAAATGTAGGGCATTCGTCTGCTTCTGGAGTTTAGATTTTCAGACCTGATCAAAAAAGGTGGTAAAAGGAAACCATTTGTAAACATTTAACCCCTTTTTTACCAAATGTGATAATTAAAAAAGATGCAGAAAGCCTACAGTCAAATTGTCTGTTTAAGACTTTCATTGCTTGTTATTTATTTCCTGCTAGTAAAATTAGCCTCATTCTTTAAGCTTAACTCAAATACAATTCTGATATCTACAGTATAAAATATTTTTTTTTTCTTTGTTTAGAATTTTACTAAACAAAGATGCAGAAAAAAAGTTTGAAGTCATGCCGCAGAGGACATTATTGATTTAGTGGAAAGCTACAAGACGTTTTTGCAAAGTTAATCGTTGTTCAAATTTCCTGGCAATTCTGTCTCTCAGGCCATGAATAATGTTTGTGAAAATACTATAATTTTTCTGCATACTGTTCACAAGCCTGTGGTTTCTCTGACTCACTGATTGAGCTGATTGATCCGTCCGCGCAGCTGAAGTTCTTATTATGAAACTCAGATTTTCTGAAACCCGTTTCGGAATTACACCGGCGCAGCGGGCCGCCGTGTTTGTCTCCATCTCCGGCAGAATGCTCATCGTGTTTTGTTATGGCTCACCTGCGGAGACGGAATCTGAATGTTATTTTCATGCGCCAAACAGAGACACACTTCTATCGACGCCTGGTTTTGGTCCCTGCGCACAATCCGAGGATAATTAATAAGCTCTAATTGCAACTTTTGTGAGTCATTAGTTGGAGGATGACCTCCTTCGATTAGAAAGATGATGAGACCAACCTTCTATTTACATCCAGTCTCAGGGCGGGACTTGAACATGTCCTTGCTACGGCCTCAGTAATTACTCTATCTTTTTGTATCAGGATCAGTTTGACAATTAATGTGTGTGAGTGCGAAATCTAAATACCAACTTATTTTTCCCCCTAAATGTACACCTAAATATTTTTTAATGTATAGGCAGTTTTTTCCCCCTGACACATCCCACTACTCATTAATATTCATAAAGCAGATAGGTCTTGAACATTAATATTCATTATATACTCTATATCAGTGCTGTTTTTAATAATACAGAACCTTGGACTGTAGAGGACGTATGTTAGAAAAAAATAATCTTTATGTTTGTATTGTTTGTACTTTATTGGATTTCTTCTTCGCTTGTGCAAAGACCCTTTCATTACTCTAAAAACCAATAAACGCTTTTATGCCTAGCGACCGTAATTAGGCCTGGCCCATATACTGATCTTTACATCTCTTCTCACGAGCCCTCGGCTCTCGTTTCATTCAGGCGTCCGTTTCATTAATCAGCAAGCGACTGAGTTAATTGTTGGACAAAACTGCATTGTTCATTGTTTATGAAAAGAAAGCAAAACAGTTTCTTTTCTTTTTTTTTTTTCCATCATGTGCAGCTCATTTGGAATTTAAAGTTATTAAAGCAGCAGCTGTGAATAATTCAACACAGTAAGACTGCAGAAACATCACAAATTGGCAAAATACCGTACCGTACAGTATAAAGCAAAACGGATGTGAACTCAGGCCGTTATGACGTGTGAATAAACGCTGCTAGCTTTTATTGTTTTTCTGGCCACATTAGCGTAATTTTCTCCTCAATCAATTAATCAAACAATCAAAAGAATAAATAAATACATGTTGTGTATGAATAGTTTTTGTAAATATATATTTTTCTTAATGTCCCAGTGCTTTGCATGCTCCATCCACTCTTTTAAAGTAAATTAAAGTGGGGTTTTAATTTGTCATTTAGCTGATGGTAATTCCCCTGTTTATCATTTGTTTTTATTTCATCAATCAAAAAAATAATTGTATTTGTTTATACAACAGATAAAATTGACTTACGGTGGTTCAACTGACTGTTTTTCGACTTTAGAATGGAGACAGCCATACACATTTAGTAAAAATAAATAATAAATAAATAAAAACTTATTTTGAATTTTTATTTAGTTTTTTTCTTTCTCCAGGCTAATAAGATTCAGTACAATACTCCCTCAACTCTAGACTTCTGTATGTGTTTTGAGCACTTTTAAGGCAGCCCAGGCTAAACCACAACATACAATACAATACAGACATTTTTAAGAACACTATTGAATGCGTTTTTGACTTACAGTTTTTTTGTTTCACTTTTTCCATGATTTCATTAGATTTTTTCTATTGCGTAACCCCAGCATAAAAGAACATCTGTATACTGAATATTTCTGTCGATTCTCACTTTTGGGATGCAGTTGATCATTTTCAGTGGGACTTGATGCAGAATATAAATTCTTATTTAAATAGGATTATGTTTTAGCCCTTTTTTGGTCAATAATTGTAATACCGCAAAATTAAAAAAAATTTTTTTTACTTTTGTGCTTTCAAATTTTTCCCTTTTGAAAAAAATTCCCTTACCCGTCTAGTGTAATAAAATGTCTATGCTAACATAAAATGTTAAACATAAAATAATTATCATAAGATGTGCAAAAATACAAAAATACTTATTTTCTACAAATATGTGGTAGTGTTTTATTTTTTTTATGTTTTTTTTTTTTATTATTATTCTTGAGGTACTGGCACTTGTAGGTTACCAAATGTAGCTCTTCATCCAATTAAGGGTTAAAATCATCCGCCAGGGCAGCTAGCTAATCGACCCGGGGTGATGAACACTCTGGTTCTGAACTTCAAGGTGTTTTAAGTAACACTGCAGCGACATTATTAGCTATAAAAACAACTAGTACTGTAGCTATTTGTGAACAAACAAAAATCAGAGAGCAGGTTTGTAGAATTTTTCATAAATGCGACACATGCATCATTACAACATGCTACCCTTTTTATGATGCCCTTTTATGTCTTAACGAACACTCTGATGATGCTCTCCGTTAGCCGAGTTACACCCACTTGATGGCATTGGACTCGGACTCACATCAGTGTGGCTTTATTGCAAATAACTGCACTGGAAGCCCTTTTCTCAGCTCATGAAAGAGGGTTCTCTATTACAGACGGATTAGCCTGGTAGATCCCTAACGCAAACACAAACACCTGGCCGTGTCGAGCCCTTTTCTTCTCGTCCTGCCAGCCGTACCTGAGCGCAAGCCTTCAGCAGATGGTTTCGCTATGGCTGAGTTGACTCGTAGTGACCACATCCTGTGTTCCTTCCAGTCTGTCGCCTGTCTTCACTTGAAGTAAAAATAAATAAAAACCCACACAGAGTTTTAGCCACCCGCCGTTTTTTTTTTTCTTTCTTTTTTTTTTTTACAAAGACAGATTGAGACTTGACAGCGTGCCATCACCTCGGGGAGTGTCCTTGTAAGTCAAGCTGGCGAAATCATCCTGTGGAATTTAGACAAACTCCGGGGCCATGCGAGACGCCCAAGCGGCAGACAGTTTAACTCGTCGGAAAAATAGCCTCGTCTTCTCCTAGCAGATGTTTTCGACCCCTGGGAGGATATCTTTGACCACTTCTGTCCTGGTCTGATTTCTCTACTGGGCCTGTGCGGCTAACAGTGTGTGAGACGAGCATGTGAGGTGAGGTGTCATGTTATATGCAACTGAAATAGGAAAGAAAAAAAAATGACAAGGGTCAGAAAAAGGGATCAGTGTGGAATGGTGGAGATATCACCGTATGGATCTCTCTCTCGCTCTATCTCTTTCTTTCTTTTGGTCTCGCTCTCTTGTTCTTGTCTTCTCTATCTCCATATGTCCATTCCAGTTTATAATGCTTTTGGGAGATATAAATCCTTCTCACATTCGCAAGTTTGTAATATTCACATGTATACAAAAATATCTTAATAAATAAAAGAAGAATAATCTTACAGTGATCCAGGTTACATGGATATGGATGAGTATTTGAATTATTCAGTCCAAACTAAATTGCTCTCATTTGTTTACTACTGCTACTACTACAAAAAACCCTAATAATAAATAATTTCCTTATTTCATAAGGGAAAAAAGAGCAAAAGAGGTGGCATGATAGTGTAGTGGTTAGCACAGTGGCCTCACACTTCCAGGGTCGAGGGTTCAATTCCCGCCTCCGGGTCGTTGTGTGTAGAATTTGCATGTTCTCCCCGTTTAGCAGGTTTCCTCCCTCAGTACAAAGAAATGCACATTAATGCTTCCAAATTGCCTGTACCTGTCCAAGATCCCCTTGGGGTAGGTTCTGGGCCTCTCGGGACCAATACAAAAATAAAGCAACGGACTTACTGTCCAGCAGGTACTGTAGTCAGGTAGACGTTAAAAAAAATGGCACCCTTAAAGGGACCTTAAGGAGTACAAAAAGAAAAATGTAGAAGGAAAAAGATGGTAATTGATTCTTGACCGGATGAGTGTGAGGGTCAGTGTACTGTACACAATGACAACAATCACACGTACAAACTAATTATTTTAAAAAGGCACTTTGCTGTTGTTTACTTCTTTATTCATTAAAATTGATAAAAACAAAAGGATGATCTGTTATCATGGTTATGTTAAGATAATTTAGTTATCCATGTTCTTTCTTACAAACCTTGCCTGCTGTATTCGGTTTGGTTCCAAGGTTTTGCTCTCATAAAGCACCAAGGACTTACTTCGGACTTTTTTCTGACACAAGTGACTTTACTTAAAGTAAATGCTGAACATTCAGGGTCACCCTTAAAGCATTTATTATTATTATTTTTTTTAAATAAACATATATAGGTCTCAGGATTGTGCAGTATAGAGTGACGTATCCTTTTTTTCAGCACAAAATAGGCCATATGATGAACTGAATTTTAGTTCTTTTTAACCAACTATACAGTACAAATATGGCTGAGCAAAATAAATTAGAAAATGGGTCACATGGCTAAAGAAATAGCACAGATACACACGATCATGTGTTTTTATTGGTGTTTGTCGGTTGTTTCTATAATGGTCATTCCCGTATTCCGATAGTGGTAGAATTTACATGCTGTAAAAGTAATGACACCAGCATTAGCACACACCAGCCAGGCTTCTATAGAAGCATCATCGACCTGTGCCGTTTGAGTTTCAAGGGTTCCACACCCCATACACCCCCTCCCTCTCCCAAAAAAAAAACAAATTCAACCAGTGTTTCACACATGGTACTTATGCAATACCTAGAAAAACTTCAAAGTACTTTTGTAATTCGCTCTGCCGAATGCAATGTGTATAAATGTAAATGTGGCGGTTTTAGCGCAGTTTAGCACAGTATAGTTATCACCATGTCATGAATATTTATTCATTATTAAATCTCAGTGTGAGTTTCAGTCTAAGACATTAACATATACTTTCTGAGAATATTTATTAGAATTTTTTAATAAGATTGTAAGTTATTGCTGATTGTCGAACTGCTTGCCATTTAGTGCTTCCATAAGAGACATGAACAGAAGTTTTTACCGAAGTTTTTATCGATTGATGCTAGCATTGGTAGGAAAGGTAACGAGTGCTCTGATGTTGCAATTATCCAGCAGCATGCATGAAACATGTACTGCTTTACATCGCTGTAGAACACCTAATAATGTGATTATACACAAAAAACAAACAATCTGTGTGTTTAATACGTACAGATATTGTCATACAGAAGATGATTCGTGTTTCTGAATGTGTGTGTGTGTGTGGGGGGGGGATAGTTGGCGGAGTGTCAGTGGCAGTAAAGGAGATGTTTGAAACGGTTTTTGCTGAGCTGTGAGCTGTTAAGCGTTTCGGTGCTGCCTTAGGTAATGTACACGATGCTCAAACCTCAAATTTAACTGTGACATTTTTTTTTAACCGGGGGGGAAAAAAAATCTAGGTTTAGGTTTACCATTTCATGAACACACTTAAGCAAAACTGTTTTTTTATTCGGTGAATAAAAATAAAAAAAATTAAAAAAGTGCTGTTCTACATCTTTTTGAGGATGTCTGGAATTTACACCCCATTTCCCGCTCTTGCAAAACAAACATGTTTATTTCTTCCCCTTGATACAATTTCTGCCACCAGCGAGAGCCAGGATTTACATCCTGCTTTAAATAATAGATAAGGTTTCTGCATGGCTATCAGGAAAGAGAGAGAGAGAGAGAGCACTATCTAAGATCCCTCATTCCTCCACCAAAAAAAAAAGAAAGATAAATAAATAAATCTTCCGTCTGTTAAGAGACACCGATTTGTCCCGCGCGTCAATCAAACGATTTTTCAGTAGTGCTCGATAATGACTTGAAACGTAATCTGAATCACGTACAGTATACGGGACGCGAGCGATCGCTCTAATCCGTCGTCTATCTCTGGTCATGCACGTCACGTCACATTTCAGCTGTCAGTATACAGCCATGTTTGGTGGTGTTGTTGTTGTTGTTGTTGTTTCTACGTACAGAGTCTGCCGAGAGCACGGGGGACTTCTCATCAGGAGAATAAAGCTCTTAAGTGAAGAAGAAGAACTGCTTCGGTGGGGAGGGGGGAACAAAGGAAAGATGAAAAATCAATACACAGAGATTTCAGTACGGCACAGGTGACCTTGGATTTCACCTGCAGTCAGAGTTTGTTTGTTTGTTTATTTATTTATCTATTTATATATCCATCTCTCATCTCGTATCCAAAGTCAAAGAGGCTAGGATTTGTGTTTTTAACGTCGCAGGTAATACTGTAAGAATAAAAAGTAGAATAAAAGCCACTTGGGAACCGTGCTGTTAAATATATGAAAAATAATCAATCACTCGATGGTGATGAAGCTGAGTTCCTCCTACAGCACCGTGCTGAACAGCATGTCCATCTTCGCTCCCTTTAATCTTCAGTTCCTTTAATACAGTTTCCCTTTCTTCAGCATGTTGTTTTAGAGACACCATACTTCACTTTTATAATGATGTCATTTTTTTTTTTTCAAGCGTCGTCAGTGGAACTAATGGGAAGGGAACTCAAGGTACTGTATGGCTTTCTAGAAGGGTTCTGGAACCTTAAAGCTCCCTGGAGGAAGGAATCACAATTTTAATTATTTTTTTTTATGAACGAACAAAACATTTGGACATAACTTTGTATTGGTGCTAAAATGTCTCTCTAACTTTTATTTTTTTTATTTGAATCTTTCAACGATCTTAACTGTCATTCAGATGAAACTTGGCCAATTTAGATTTTATATGAAAAGACATGAACCTGAAAATGTGCATTAATCTAAAATGCAAAATTGTTAAGATATTGCAACATGAATTTGACATGGTTACGGACACTACAGATTTGTTTTTTTAAGCTTTTACCAAAAACCAACTATTTTCACAAGCTTACACCAATTTTAGCATCAATACTCAGAAAGAAATATGAATAATTGGCATGATTGTAAATGATTATTGTTTGAAGTGAGTCAGTATAATGCTGAAAAGTGGCCATTTTTGCGGCACATACTGAACAGTATAAAATGGTCTCTCCAAAAAATGGTCTCTCCCAGCTAAAGTTAGCAACTTGAAATTTTTATTATTGGAAGATCGGTCACTTGCATTTTGTAAAAACCATCAAAAGTAGCTTCTTTGGCCATACACCATTCCTGTATTTTATGTATAACATAAAAAAATCAGCACCAACACTGTGTTTTGGCCGTTTCCTTAAAGGTTGTTGATATAATTCAAGGTTTATAGCTTCCCAGTGATGTACTACAGTACTTGGAACCTCTGGAAAATTGAAACCATCTGTCTACTACAGTTTTCGAGATACTTAAAGGTTCTTGATCTAACTAAAGAGGTTTTACTTAAAAGCCCTTATTCTATTATAAGGATTTACAAAGAACCTTCTTTTATTTAGGCAAAAAAAGAACCCTTCTTGCTAGAACAGCATACAATAACCAATTAGACTCAGGGTGTGAATTATTAAAAAAAAAAAAAATTAATAATAATGAAAAATTAACACTCCAATAGGAACAGTCAATTCTCCCACCCATGAAGAGTAATTCTTGACAAGAGTATCTCCAAGTCCATTAACGACTTTTAGATGCTCCATTGATTAGTCGTTAGTAGCGGAGCAGACAGAACGTCCTGTCAGATCGCCGCACAGTCTTCCAGGAGAGCGAGTGTGAATGTGTGAGAGGGTTCGTGAAGGGCACTTCTCATCACTGTGCCTGAAGGGGATGCCGTGATGGATGCCTTCTGTCTCTCGGAGTGTCGTTCTCCCGCTCGGAGGGTCTCCGGCTTCACATCCGTCAAGGCGCATTTCGACCCAGAGACCTCTCAACACCTCGGTGCTGCAGTCAGAGTCATGCTAAGGTCTGTCCTTCAGGACGAGCCAAGCGAGAGGACACACGTCCTCCATATGGACACACAGAGGGGCAAAACCTGTGTGATGTACTTCCTTCTGTCGCACGTTTGTGAAAGCAATATGTCTAATCTTTAGATCTCTGGGACCCCAGGACGCAAAGATTGTGACAAGACTTACGAAATTGCTTTTTTAGAGTGTTCTTTTAGAGGCGGTTATCTACCCTGAGGTTAAAAAAAAAAAAACGTGTATCACTGATCTCTAGATTAGCAAGCTGACTTTTTGGAAGCTCTCTTGGATAGATTACAAAAAATACTAAATAAAGGAAACAGAGGAGAGTCAGAGAATGGAGGGAGGAACCCTTTTAGATTTTATTGTGTTTTTTTTGTTTTTTTTACACCTGGCCTGGAAACCTAACCATTTAACCTCTCTATATATACTTTTTTCTTTGCATCGTTCCCTGGGGTGTAAATAAGAACAATTAATATTTATTGTAACAGACTCCAGTACAAGCTTCTTCCAAATGGTTTCGATGCTGCTTTAAAAGTGACAAACATAGAAAAAGGTGGTGGAAATGTTTTTAAGCATTAGATTTACTTTATTTCTTGTTGTATGCTAGGAAGCAATTAAGTAGATTTTTAGCATACTGTAGCATACCTGAACCGAGTGGTAGAGATGTCTCAATACAGTATATATATATTGCATATAACGACTACCAAAAAGGTTGAACAAAATATTAGAGGGATGCAAGACTGAAAAATGTGTTATTGCTTCAACTATGGCATTTAAATGTGCAGGAGCTGGCGAACTAGAATCCATTCTCCATTTGCATTTAACCAGTCGCATTAGTCACCACGCAGCGCTGAAATGGGAACCGCACCACGTCTTTGGTTAACGTGAAGCCCAGACAATGGTTTTCACCAAGACTCTTGCTCAAGGCTCCAACAGTGGTAGCTTGGTGGTGTTGGGGTGCTGGGTTTATATATATATATATATATATATATATATACAGTATGGGTCATATGAAAAAATACCCAAAGTTGTGCTAGATGGTAGTTTATTTCCAAGTCTGTATCACTCAGGCAAGGAAAGATATTCTTAAATTTTCAGCTTTCCTGTATGTGCATAACAACAACAACAACAACAACAATAATAATAATAATAGCAATAACTATTTTTATAAAATGTACAGTGTAACTAATTGAATCTATCCCGCAGCTGTCTGAACAACATTTATTAACAGCCATCATTGATGTGGCCTAGAGGCTAGCTTGACTTTAAAAGAAGCTGGTTGTCATGTTGTAGCTCAAGTGGAACATTCCTCTCAAAGTTTGGTTATTTCTAATTACGTAGCTGCAGGTGTACAATCAGTAGACATGCGGTTCCATTAACTTGACCTATCTTCTCAGTCTTTAATTGGGGCAAACCTGGGAAAAAGGCAAAGCATCTAAGAGATGGATGTACATCTCCATGCTAAAGGTATGCTGTTGCTAGGGATGTTGGAAATGAGAGCCAGGATTCTGCTTGTTAAGAGCCGATAGCACACCAGAGAGTGTGAGTCAAAGAACTCTGATCACGGAGAATGGTTACATTGCGTGTTTGTTGTGAAATGTTGCACAGCTAATGGCTGACTTGAACTTGCTGAATTTCTTTTGCTGCTCTACACAATGGGCGACAAAATCCAATGCCTGTATTAATGCATTTAGCTACCTAACAAGCTCTGTGTATATAAATAGAAGGCATTAGCAAACACGTTTTAGCCTCATATCCAAAATATATGACTGGGCAGGACATTCCTTTGTGAGCAGACTATGAGTGCATACCTGTGATAGCATGGAGTTTGGGATGTAGCTGAACCAAATATCTTTGCTGCCATTTTGGAAGCTGAACAACTCAGCATGCTCAGCCATTTCCTTGCTCCAGCTGCAGAAGATGAGAAATGAGAATGGTCCTCTATGTTTTTGCTTCAACTGAACATCCAATTAGAAAACTCTCACCTAGTCCAGGATCCTCACGCCAACTCAGTGGACTCAATTTTGAACACACACACCTGTGTATGCTTGTTAGAGCCATGACACACCAAGTCAAAGTCAAAGAACTTGACCAAACAAGGTACTGTAAATTGTCGAACACCTCCGGTTGCCTCACCGCTGCCTTATGTTTTCTGTGAAATCTCGCACTTCTACACACCACAAGTATGAGAGGTGATTGCCCTCAAGCCATTTCTAGGATGTTGTAGTTGACCATATTCATAGCCAGAAGACTAGAAACCAAGAAGACATATGAAGGAGAAACGTATTTTTCACATTTCAGTTGGAAAATTATAATAAGTTCATGTTGAGTCCATTTTCCTCTGTATAAGCTGTTACTATAATAACAAGAATAATAATAATTAGATAAGGATAATATCAGAGATGCAAGATAACAAAATTAATTAACATTTTTACTGTAATTAGGTAGACATTTTACATGTCTGTACACTACTTGACTAGTTTAATCAGAAGTTTGTACTTTTACTCGAGTTGACATGTAAATGGAGAACTTCTACTTTTACTTGAGTAATATTTGACCCAGGCCGTCATGTTCAGGAATGTGCACTTGGCCCATGTGACATCAGTTAAGTTCCCCTAGATATCAGCATCTTAGAGATATCAGCTCCTCACAAATGTAAGATGAGTGAAGCAATAAAAACTTATTTTAGCTCTGCTTACTCGAGAAAACACCACTCGATCATCTTCTTCTTTCTCTCCTCCAGCGTGTGCGCCAGGATATTGCTGGAGCGAGAGTGGATTCAGACTCTCCAGTCTCCCCGCTCTCTTCATTCTCCCAGTGTGGAGTGTTTTCTCTGAGAAGAGACCGAGGTTATAACAGAAGATATGTCACACCCTCTTGGATTTTCCTTCTGATCCAGCTTTCATCTCACTCGTTCGCTCTCATTTTGCTTTGGATGGGAATCACTCTTTGCTTTGTCGTCCCATTTTTTCTCTATTCTTGATTTCCTCTTAGCAGTGCTGCAGTGTACTGTATGTGTGTGTATGCGTGCGTGCGTGAGAGGGAGGGGTGGTTTGTTTTCTTGCTCCCTGTCCCCCGAATATAATGGCATCCTTGATGGCGTTTCAGATCTTTCATCACACACACATCACATCAATAATTCATCACCGCCTCCCCATGTGTGATTAGCGATGGCCTTCTAAATTGCCTCCCACACAGCCGAGAAACAAAGTCAGAACCAACGACACACATAAAAAAAAGAAATAAATAAATAAAAATATCGGCTTGATTCTGCATGCAGTGAGTTACTGTGTGATTTTACCGCGTAATGCGCATTTTCATTGAGTTTCATTGTTCAAGTGCTATTTGAATTTTAATAACATTTATGGTATTCCAAGGCAAAAACAATCCACATTTGAATTTTTATGATCGTACATCTTAGTTGTAGCTGTCAGCAGGCTTCGCACTCAAGGTTCAAAATCAGCGTTCGAACATAGGAACACTATTTTAATTTTCAGTGGTATGTGACGTTAGGAAACATTTTTAAGTTATTATTCCAATTTCCTTAAAACAAATGCATGATGTACTGAAGCTTTAAACTTGCTGGTATATTTCCTGCTCTAATGCAGGACAATGCATTTTATATTTCCCGTATTTTTTTTTAAGGAATAACAATACAGGCTTTTAAAAACAAAATTTGCATAAAATTTGCATATTACAATTTTTTTCTTATTTTGTAAGTTCAGATTCTGGATTTTTATTAATAAAAATTTTTTTATTACGAGTTATTGATTTATTTAAATCATTTGAGTTGAGACATCTGAGTTATGAGTTATGTTATTTGAGTCATTTGAGTTGAGTCATTTGAGTTGTGAGTAGTTGAGTCATTTAAGACATGTTATTTGAGTCATTTGCGATATTTAGCCATTTAAGTTATGATGATTCATTTCAGTCTTATGCGTTATGAGTTATTGACCCATTTGAGTCATCTGATTTGAGTCAATTGAGTTACTACGTAGTTATTGACTAATTTTAATGATTTTTTTTATTTTTTCATTTCTGTTATTTGGGTCATCTTAGCTAAGTCATTTGAGGTAAGAGTTATTAACTCATTTCTGTGAGTCAATTTGAGTTACTTCAGTTATGTGTTAAGTCATTTGAATCGTCTCAGTTGAGTCATTTGAGTTATACGCTATTGAGACATTTAATAAATTCTAATTTAATATATTTAGTATATTTAATTCGGTTGAGTCCTTGAATATCATTATAACATTTTCAACAAGCTTTTACTCTTTCAATCGTGGAAAATTGCAAAAATATGACGGTCACACCAGGGTCAGGGTTAACATCCATAACTTTTCTTACAACTTTTTTTTTCTTTTCGGGGGGGGGGGGGGGGGGGGGGGGGGCAATTTATATCCAACCATATTGTCGCTTTTTATTTAAACATGTCATCTTACATGGAGTGTGTTAACAATCTCAGTCAGCCCTTTCATTAGCAGAGGCGCACTATTACTGTGCTAGCTAGTGCACTAGGTACAGTAGGGTAGATGGTGGATATACTTTATGTAATATCAAGATTGTCTTTACCAGAGACAAGAAAATGTTAGTGTGCGTGAATAAATAAAAATGAATGTTAAAAACAAAAACTGCAGGAGAGATCCTGGGGTCTAATTGTGTTGGTTAGAATTAATGAAGGGCTCTCTCTCTCTCTCTCTCTCACTCTCTGTCACACACACACATACACACATTATTTATCTTCCTGATCCGAGTTTGTCTGTCAGCACTATTGATTTCTCAGCCTTGACTCAATTTCCTACCTTTTTTTCCAAATTTAAAGAAGGGAACGAGCATCGCATGGTGCAAAATGGTGAGGAATAAAAAGGGAAGCGAAAAAGAAAAGAAAAGAAAACATCTGTATAGTGGTAAAATGGTGATATAATCCCCATCCTGGTGCAAAGTGCCTGCAAACTGAGATGCAAACTGAGATTCAGAGAAGCAAGTGTATAAAACCAACAGCTGTAGTGCTAAACCGGACCCAGATGTGAACCTTAGGTGATAATTTAACACTTCTGATTTTACAGTCTAGAGGAGATTCAGAAGCAAGGGAAAAAAAAAAAACAACTAAGGGTTTTTATACCCTGTATGGACTCCTCTTCACACTTTTTCTTAGCTCCTCGAGGCTGATTTTTAATCGTCCGGGTTTCATTTTTATTACCAAAGCATGGATGCGGGACACTGGCGCTGTAAAATGTGGACAAAAATAAAAATGCTGTTTGATGAAGGAGGATGCTAGTGAGTAAACTCAGAGTCTCATGCTGTTAGTGTTGTAAGCGCTCTCTAAGGGCTCCCAGAACACTAGGGGGGAGGGCTTTTGAAATAGATATGCAAAAATATATATATAATGAAAAAAAAAAAAGCTACGTGTTGCTGTGTTTAAGTGAAAAAGGTGTTTATTTACACTTGCCGTAAAGAATATATTCCATAGATATGCAGCATGTTTACAGAAAGTGGTTAAGGTTAGCGCTCAGGAGTGAAAGTAAAAATGGTGAAATCTCTGCTGGACGTCATGTTCACTCTGTCGATTCATTTGTGTGCGCAGTGTGTCGGCTGGCTGGGTTTTTAATATTACATATTACAGCCTCTCATTAGGCGTTTTACCGCACAGAGCACACAACGAAGCACAAGGCGATCTTGCTCTTTATTGTAGAGTTTAACTAGAGGATTGTAAACGAAGTGTTCAGTGCCGAGCGAAATTAAGATTTTAGAGAAAGACATAATATGAAGAAATTTATATTTCTCAGCTTTACTATAAATGGGGATAGAGGTTAAATGGTCATAATTTGCATTGGATTGGAACAGGGGGTGCCAATAAATTTCAGCAGAAAGAACGTAAGTTACTGCAGTAACCTAGGGCTATTGTTAGACCTGGTGTAACCTAGGTAGGATATGATATCAAGCAGAGGGGAAGTGCTTATAAATTAGTCCATCATCGTCTCATCATCGTACCACTTTATCCTGGTACAGGGTTTGAAGGTTGCCTGGTGCCTATCCCAGGAGACTTAGGGCATGAGCCAGGATACACCCTAGATAGGGTGCCAATCCACTGCAGCGTACACACATACTGTATGTACTCATTCACACACTACGTACAATTTGGGAATGTCAGTTAACCTAACCTGCATGTCTTTGGACTGTGGGACGAAACCGGAGTACCCCGAAGGAAACCCACCAAGCATGAGGGGGATATGCAAGCTCCATGCACACAGACCCAAGGTTGGAATCAAACCCAGACCCTGGTGGTGCGAGGCTAACCAATAAGCCACCATGTGGCCCTGTATGTACGCTGTATATATAATATTTTTTTTTTTTTTAACTTCAACTAAATATAAATTATATTAAACAAATATTTTGTTTACTTTTTTATGTTTTTCAAAGAATTCTGTTTTATACTAAGGAAAAAAGAGAAGAAAAAAGACGGATAATAATGAGCTGTGCAGTCATGGGACGAGGAAGTACAGATGGTTTATCACCAGCGCACAAATGAGATTGTTACTTAGTGTAAATGTGCGAGTAATGAGGCGATCATAAGCTTCACGATGAGCATAAATAAATACTACCTGCTTGTTAATGACCTAAGATCTGAGCATCTGATCTTCTGGAAGGTTGAGAGGCGCTCTCAAATCCCAGAGATACTCTTAACTCTCGATTGCTTGGATCACGTCTTCGGAGAGATGATGAGAAGGTCATAATGAGTTTCATTGCATCCACGAGACGAGAGAATATAAAATTAATCCGGGTCGTCGCTTTAGAAATGAAATGTTGGCAGCATTAGGAAGCACGTTCGTCCTATCATCTAGGGATGATATCTACGTGCGGGCTCATAGTAATGATGCAAGCGGAAGGGGCGGATAGCGCTTTGCTCAGAGCGTGTTGCGCTGCTCCTGATTCAGTTTGTAAAGATGTAGTCGAATGTGTCTTAGAGAAAGCGTGTGATTGTCTTCATCCTCCTTGGGTGGTACATAGTTGTGACCTTGATGGGAGAGTCTCCTAACAGAGAGATAGGTGGGGCTCGGTTATGACTGAAAATTCGAAGTAGAAAACCAACAGAAGTCATCATGTATCTTGACTGATTATTATAGGGTTTACTTGACTTGACTAATAATTCATGCGTTCTACGTTCATCAGCTATGTTACAAATGCCAAGAACAAAAAGCTCAAATTCATTCTCCTTGCATTTTTCTGAAGGTAGATAAATAAACTTCCCAGCGCTGAAGGTTATTTCCCTCTGAGGCCTCTGGAGAATTGCCCTCGCTGTCACTGACACGCTTTGCAGCAAGAAAAGCATGCCTGATTACGCACAGGATACCGGATACGATTGTCACCTAGTGCGAGCCGAACACTGATAATGACGATGCACGACAGGAAGCGTGGGTAACCTCGGCCGCTCCGGTGTGCTCGCCTGCTCCTGTTTCCGGAGTGAGGTGTGGGAGCAGGAGCGCGGCCGGCAGCCATTAATCTCCAGCGCGGAGTGTGACTATATTAGGATGATGAATGAAGCCGAGTCTCCTGACGAGGGACTGGGAGCCAACATCAAAGAGCAGGGACAGACATAGCACGGCTGATTTGTGGGAGCGGTTAGCTGAGTTTGTGTGTATGAACTTTTTATTAGATAGATAAATAGATAGATAGATAGATTTCCTAAGTAGTGATATAATTAAAGCTAATAATTCTCATCAGAATGTCTTTAATTCTTTCCTGCAGGAAAACCCTTAGCTAATTAGCTGAGTGTTCTCAGATTTTGTCTCATGGAGGGTTATGTTGATCTTTCTGTCAATAGTCACATGATCTGTCTCACCTGTGTCTTGTTCCAGTTTGATTAGTTTCTCTATTTAAGGCCTGTGCTTAAAAGAATACAGCCCCGTGTGACATTACTGCTGTTCCTTTGATTTTTTTAGACCTATTTTGGATTTCTTTGATGACTTTGTGACCTCGTGCTGAGTAATAATGAGTTAAAAGTCAGCCAAAAATCTCACAGCCTAAAACTGGCTTTCATGTCATGACGGTGTACTGTTTCAGATTTAATAAATCATCTTTCGTACTGCTTACAGTACTACTATTGGGGAAAGTGAATATTGGTGAATACTATTTTGAACCTTTCTCATATCATTTTTCATTATTTCTAACAATATCTTTCCTGGATATTTACATACATCAATTTTCATATCCAGGTTTCTTTATCTTTTTCCTGACTCTCACACACAAACACATTGCTGATTTGGGCTTAGCGGTGACATGACGCGACAAGTCCGTCAGCTCCGTGTTGGAATGGCATCATGACCATGAAACCAGCATTTCATTTCCCTGCGTAAACTCAGTGCAGGATCAGTTCTTTTTTTTCAAGTTTATTTTCTGTCAGGGTTTTTAGCATTGTTAGTCATTGCGGATTTAAAGAAACATAACTTCCTGTAGCAGAGTAAGTAAATAAGATTTGAAAGAGATTGTACAGTAGAACTACATCCAATGTAAATCATCCATAGTCCACCTATTCAGGCCCCCTAGTAGTATAGACACCCGCGTCTAGAGTCAGACTATTGTAAATAAATGTTGTCACTGTTTTGGCTGCTCCCTTCGAGGGGTCTCTACAAACAACTTGGCACAGGTGTAATTCCGGATGCTCTTGCTTATACAACCTCCCATTTTAACCAGGCTTGGGATGGGCACTGCATCTAGCCGCTGGGGTTTGGGTATTGATTGGGAACTGAACCCGGGCCTTCTGCATGTCAGGCAAGAAACCTACCATTGAGCCACCAACGCCTGTGTAACTAAATAAATTAAATTTCTTTTGGCTGCTCCCAGCAAGGGGTAACCACAGCAGGCCATCCAATCCACACACAACTTGGCGTCCGGTGTAAAACCTGTGACCATCTTACGCAACCCTCCTTATTTCCTACAGTAACTGGACCAGCAACGTATGCATTAGCTGGGGAGTATGGGGTCTGGTGACTAGAGATGTTCCGATACCATTTTTTCCCTCCCGATACCGATTCCGATACTTGGGCTCAGGGTATCGGCCGATACC
>JAQQZT010000013.1:16391179-16413067 GCA_030068275.1 Clarias platycephalus | reverse complement strand
AAAATAGGCCGTGGTAAAAATAAAGTAGGTAAAACACGATGTTTTAAGACATGCCATGTCCTTTCTTTTGAAGCTAGAAAGGGATTTAGATAGGAAAAAAAAAAAAGAATTATCTGGCTAGATGAAGGGAGGGAGAAGAGCCATATTGATCCAGCACCTCTGTCTTTGGGCACAGTGTAGCGGGATCTCCCGCCAGAAAAAAACAAATCACATCGGAGAAGTGATGGATGTGGCGCTCCAGGATGCGCCAGCTTCGCCATCTGGACGGCCGACACTGTATCCCAGCCCTGTGCATGGCAAATTAAATTTACATCCAGTGCAGCCTTCACTTCTGGCATGAACTTGCAATGAGACCACCCAAAACCAAACACACACACACACACACACACACACGCACAAACCCTCCAACAAAACCAACATTACACGAAGTCTTAAAAAAATCAGTGGTTCTTTTTTATACCGTAAGTAAAATAAGCAGCAAGCAGGGATTGGTTTAAAAAAAAAAATCAGGAGGTGTACATTGATTTCCGTTGTGTAACTTGGAATCCAGTGGGATATAGTTTATCTTTTCCTTGTTTTATATTCATCCATTTTTTCCCATTATGGGCTATTTTTGTATTTATCTCATAGTGGTTTCAAATTTATTTTCCAAACCACAAAACCTTGACAGCAAATGTGACTATCAGTGTTTTACTTCACTAATAAAGTGCACTCGTTTTCCTTTGGGAAACAAGTAGGTTACGAAGTAACATCTATTTTAAAGTATGAAACCTTTATTATTCAATGACCTTAAGAATCCTTGCCCATCTAGGGAACAGACGAGTTTTCTTGTAGAATCCTACACCAGTGTACAATCTTCACCTTAACAATTGTTTTTGCTTGTTCCTCTGTAGAACCATATTATGGTTCCAAGCACAAAGATAAGAATTACCATTGTACCCTTAAAGAACCCGTGAAGAACTTTCAAAACGTATCCTGCTGGGAAGTAATTAAAAGTTCTATGAAGCACTCCATACAAGAGTGCTTCATTATCAGGGCTCTAAATAAAATGTATTTTAGACACTACAGTAAGAATGCCTAATCCAGTGAACTATTATGAAAATACCCTATTTTTCCTTTGGGTTCACAACTTTCTTCTTTTACAACAGATCAGTTTGAATTTGCGGTCAGGGGTAGCTCAGTGGTTATGGCATTAGGCTATGGTTTGGAAGGTCCCAGGTTTAAACCCCACAACCACCAAGTTGCTACTGTTGAGCCCTTGAGCAAGGGCCTTAACTCACAACTGCTCAGATGTATTATAAAAATGTAAGTCGCTCTGGGTAAGGGCATCTGCCAAATGCTGTAATGTAAATGTAATGTAGATTTGGAGAAATTTCCAAATTATTGGTAATTTGATTCGTAGAAAAGAGTCCTTAACTATTGACAGATGTCTGACATGGTCTCCTGGTTCCTTCCAAAAATATTTTAAAAAGCACCAGCTTTACTTATGTACAGTAATAAACCCAATGAAGAATGATTTAATTGAACACCTTAAGAACCAAGAACCTATAATTTATTATTATGTGGTATGCACATATTGGGTAGTCCTTAATTCCTAACCACAGGTATTTGGCTGTATGGTATGTTGTATGGGATGTACTTGGTATAAGGGGGTTCTTGAGGGGTACATTGAACACATACTGTAAGGGTTCTTCACTTCATAAGTGTTAAATTAAAAAATTCTTCATTCTATAAACTTCTCCAAAGTTCCACCAGGGGGACACCAAACCAAATAACCTATAAGAATCTAACTGCCCGTGTTTGGGGTTCCTTTCTTGGCTCCTGCCTTCTATTTCATTTATAGTATATAAAGATTTGCAGAGGAAGGCTCAAAGGTGGACTAAAATAATCCACCACCCCCCTTGGGTGGTGCCACCTCCAGAACCTTACCTTTAGACGTTTCTTTCAAGTCGACCAAGGACGCAAAATTGGGTTATGGTTTGGCATCATGGGGCCTGAATAAAATCAGTATTCTTACCGTACACCTACCTCACAGGTCCCCAAAGCATTCTGGGTAGTTACTGCACTCCACATTCGATGCTAATTCAATAGTTCTGATTTTGCCGGGTCACTGAATCGGATTTGCGGCGCTCGCTGCCTCTGTGTTGACTTTGCATGACAGAATGCGGATCATAAAAGTCAATGTTCTGTGAGATATGAATTGTTTGTTCTGTCTCCTTTGCACAGGGTCACGTTACAGGACTTCCTGCGCAAATTCATTTTCCTTCCTAATCCGCTCGTCTCTATGACACAGAACCGGTCATTACAGTGAAGTAAACGACTGCAGATGATTAAACGATCATTGACCACCTGGAGAGAAACTGAAGTGATTATCATACAAAATACTTTTATTACAGAGCTCTAGCACTTTTTTTTTTTTCTTTTTTTTTTTTTCAATCTGATGAGCAGGTGCAGTAAAGTCTAATAAACTATTAGAAAGTTTGGTAACAGAAAACACAAACTTTGTCCATTGAATCAGTGCAGGAACATTCCAGATTTCGGTTTTCGGTGCAAGCTTTGGGGTTACTTTTACTACACTACACTGAACTTGATTGATTTCCTACAGTAGCATGTCCTGAAATGTTTGATTCCTCTTTTACTACAGCACTTTGCACATGTTTATTGTCTCCACCACTGTCCATGTCCATGCGCCTGATGTAAATTTCTACCTTATTTATTAAATTAATAACGCATCATATTTTTAAATTCATTGGTAGTTAGAAATAATATTTTCGAATGTCCATAAATATTCAGTTAGAGGCAATGATAAACTGCGAACGGCTTTATATCATGCTATAATGCATTGATAAAGTGATTTTTATTTTTATTTTAAAAAATGCATTACACTTTATAGCGGTTGTTATAATACATTATGAATCTTTAACATGACACATTATAATTTTAATAATCACTGTTCCTAGCCTATTCTATCACCAAGCCCCAGTTTGCATAGTGCTTTAGGAGGAAAATTATAATTCTGTTATAAGCACTACATACTGCCTTTTCATAAATAATTCCAGTGTTGTGTAGAATGCTTTATGAATATTATCATTATTGAAATTGATGCATATACCGTACCGTCACGCGAATGAAATTTTAAATTGAGAGCTGTTTTTTTTTTTCTCATTGGCAAATCTTCAAGATCTGTCTCTTTTCGTTTTTCCTTCCCCAGACGACGGATGACCTGTTGGTGGCGTCTGCCGAGTGTCCAAGCGACGACGAGGATATCGACCCGTGTGAGCCGAGCTCAGGTGGGTTAGGTTAGTCATCTCTTTTATTATTCCTTCCCTCTAGCCATATCCGTTTTTCACCATCTCTCAACAGAACTTCTGGAAGACTCTACAATCACAATTCATCCGATTCTCTAAAAAATCTGTTAAAACGATATACATACAGTACGTCTGTCATTAAGGTTTTATAAACACTGTCATAGTACTTATTATTGTGATTCTTATAAAAACTCATGTTACCATAGATCAAGAGGAAAATTGTTACAGGCATAAATATATTGCTACAGTGTAAATAATTGCAATATGTCATTATTATTACACATCAATTATGTGTTATAACTTCAATTTATTGCAAACATTCTGTAACTTAAATGTACATAAGAAATAATAATTAATCTACACAAGAAGTACCGTAAGGAAATTAATGTAATTTTGTGAACACTTTAACACTAGCCTTCAAAATGCTATATACAGTACATAAAATCTACATAAGCCCTTCATTACAACCTATGTAAACATTTATCAGCATTTATTCTAACTGGCAACTGTCATACCTGATTATTTAGATTTGAAGCAGACAAGACATCTGTCTCAGTTGACATAACGTTCTCCAAACTTAGTTAGTGCTATAATGCGTCATAAACAAACCCTTTGTCAATTGGTGCAGGTTATGTCAACTTTACATAGACTACAAGACTACATGATACCTGCATGAACCATGCATAAGTAATGACATAAGCATACATAATCATGTGTTAAGTGCTTATTATACCAAGCTTTGACTGTTATAATGACTGTTTTAGTCTAAAAGTTAAATTGACGTCTTGAGTGTCTCTGGATTTGGATCCCTCTTGGAATAAGCCATTTTTAACTGTTTTTTTTTTTTTTTTTTTGTAAAGTAAGTAGTCACTTCAACTCAAGTGCTACTGACACTTTTAAGCAAACACTTTAGAGCCATTGTAAACCTTTGTTACTTTGTGTCACTTGTCATGAAGCAGTATGTAGCCCTATGAACATTAGTTTGTTATAAAGGGAGTACTTTATCCATGCTAAGATGCTAATTTGCACTTCACTCAATGTGACCTTGCTATTTGCGCTATTAGAGGCATTAGCTTGAGGAATAATTCGTCCCTCATGATACGTTAAAGGCTTTGTGGCATCTGCTACATTTGCTCTAATGCTTTATGCATGAGCATGGCAAGTCACGGGGTGTAAATGAAGACTGAAGCCGTCAGGACAGAACGAAAATGGCACCTTCATGCTTTTTGGCATTCAGCTTCGAGTCTGTGATGTGCACCATGTCCCTGTACTTGTTAATCACACAAAACGGCATTTGGGATTTGGAATTGTGTTGTTTTAAGTTCTCTCCGGTTTACATGTGCTGATTACATACAACATGCTCCTGCTGAGCTTAACCAAGACTCTTGCTCTCTGAGGAAAAACAAACACTGGAGTTCTGGAACACAGTATCATAATTAAAGCTCTGGGGTCTGACGGTGAATTCTGGTGGCTGTGCAACATGAGCATGACTTTTCATATATTCCAGAGGGTTTCAGTTTTATAGCTGGAATGGAATAAAAGCAGTAAGTA
Source organism: Clarias platycephalus (assembly GCA_030068275.1). NCBI lineage: Eukaryota > Metazoa > Chordata > Actinopteri > Siluriformes > Clariidae > Clarias > Clarias platycephalus. The sequence continues at coordinate 16,408,208 of JAQQZT010000013.1, read as the reverse complement.
TGTTAGGTTTGCAGGTTGTTTGTTTTTTTTCCCCCAGTTAAAATTTGCATGCATAACCTTCTACAGAGGTTTACTTTTTTGAAGAAGATTCAAAGTTGACACTATTTAGGAATCTATCCAAACAGTCTTTGATCAAGTAGGCTTTTTTATCATCTTGTGATCTTCTCCCGATTGTGGTACTGGTTAGGGTCTGGAGTTACCACTTGTACAGTAACATGTTCAAGTCCAAACTAGTTCACCAGGGATGGATTAGTAAATCTTTCACAAACATAAATGCCCCACCCTGAAATTCCCAAAAATAAAGCACATGCATTACTACTACTACACTAAGTAGGTCTGTACTGTTTGCTGTATCGAAGAGAGAGAAGCTGCCTGACAAAACATACATTCAAAACCAGTCACGGAAGCACTTTTTGCAAGAACACACATCTGATAGCGTTATGTCATCTTAAAAAAACACTTTATTTCCTTAATATAAAGCTGTTCTGAATTGTCTCTGAATCATTCTTTTTGTTTGTTCTTTTTATTTTTTTCATGGCTAATATGAACAACACTTTCCAAGCTGCCCTGCTTTTAACACAAAGCTAAATCCCAAATCCATGTCTAACTCATGATCAAGGGCACCATCTGATGTCTGGAATAAGTATAAGTGGATTGTACACCCTACATACAGTATCACACTAGCTTTTCATTTAATGCTATTTGGGATTCAACCTAGAATCCGAAACGTAACACAGATGATATTCTATAGAGGAATAAGTGGATATATAAAGTAAATCTTGTAAGTTTCTCAGGACTGTCCACCACCTTCATGGTTTATTCCCCTCGCCTTCTGGCTAAGTGTTGTATAAAAGCAATATCACACTCAAGGTTATGCTGTTGTGCTGAATATCAGTACGGCTGGGATATTTTCAGGACTTTCAGGCTGCACCCTCATGCCCATCACAGCTGTGCTGATATTCAGCACAACAGCAGGACCTCATGTATGAAATTGCTTAATTAAAGTATTATTACTATTAATAATACCGTATATTGAGTGTCTGAGCAGTCTCGGTGCTCACCTTAGATGACTTAGTTCTTTCTGTTTTCCCACCTTGAAAGTCCATTTCTGTATCTCTGATACAATTGTGAGTCCTCCTCTGCCCATTCTAAAATTGTTTAACTGAAGTAAAAAATAAATGTTCTGTCTTTTAGTAACATTAGTTATTTCCATTTTTTTAATGAAGAGAAGTATCTAATGAGAATGTTTTTGGGTCTGTTCCGAAGACTATTTTTAGATTAGTGGATTTGTTTAGATCATGCTGCAGGCATCTCCCTAAAACGTAGGCATTTTTATAAAACAAGCCAGACCACACTTTTTAAAAAATCCTTGCTCTAAAATTGATGGCTGAATTGCTTGGGTTAAATTCACCAAGCGAAGAGCTGCATCAGTGCTTTGATGTACAGCTTTACTGTCCGGTCCTGTGGTTCATGATGGAGGATGAAGGACCACAGAGTCCAAGGCTCTTCTTAATGGTGTGTTGTGTAACACTGGATCAGATAGTCAGACAGGTCCACAGCTCATGTTTGTTGTATTTGTTGACAGGTTGAGCTTGGAAAGCTTTGAATTAAGTCTGCTACATTTCTATTTTCATGTTTGTATGAAGTAAAGCTAGAACCTAGTTCCTATCTAAAGGGATTGCATTTGAAGATGGGATAAATAATTTATTTCAAAGACTTCTACAGTTCCTATTGATTTGAGCAAAGCAATAACCCCTGCAATAAATTATTGTCTGTCCAAGAGTAATCCAAGATGTAGAATATTTTTTCTTTGATAAGGGGATGTAACTTTCACTTTTGAGACAAACAGAGGTCTGGCTTGTCGAAAAAACCATGCATTCTGATCTACCACAGCATTATTTTCAAAGTGTCACAGTTTCTTGTGCAAGGTCGAACGAGGACAATCTGGATGGTTTAGACTCCCATTCTTGTCCCTCAGAGAGTTGAAAAGCACTTGCAGAAGACAAAAAAAAAAACGCCTTGGTGATTTGACACTTGCATCGTGGCCCATGCAGGGGTAGGGGTGTGGGTGGTGATGGGAGCAGGTGGGGGGGGATACTAACAGCATATACTGATCAATATCTGGATTGAGCTTCACTTGGTCAATATCACACCCACATGTAAAGGATTGGATCCACTGCTGTCGAGAACAGGGAGGTGTCTAAAGTTTCCCTGCAGCTCGGAATTCTATTCCTAACTTTTTTTTTTGAATGAAAGTTTGTCAAGGTTTTTCCAAAATCTTGATCCAGCAGGGCCAATTGGTAGAAATGAATGAGACCTTAAACAAATTCCAACTGAACCTACTGTATATAAACACTGTATGGTGTTAATTCTTTTTCACAATTCAACATTGGACAATAATACACCAAAATAAGTCCTAATTGTAGAACCAACATTATTGGTTAGTGGCTGTAGGCAAAAAAAAGTTTGAATTATGTTTGACTATGAATGAAGCATAAAAAAAATAATAAGTTGGGAATGATATGGGGTATGATTATTTCTAGGCCAGACTTGAAGTGAGGTAGCCATTTTTAGCCATCTCTATTGAAATGTCTGTTGTCTGATGGTTGCTGTGTTGTTGTTGTTGTCTATCTCTGTGATTTGATGGTGTGACAGAAGGACAATGCTATTGCTAACTCAAGTACTGTATATTGGAGTTCAATAGCCGGAAGGAATACCCATCAGGTTTTGCTGTTAACTTTAGGACCCACGGTGACACAAGTGTTCCAAACCCTTTAAATGCTCTGGAAAGTCAATTTTGAGCTTTATCCATGTCTTTGATTCATGAAGTTGATACAGTAAGTGACATCTAGTAAATGTCCTGGTGGCATGTGACAATCTGTGTTGTACCCATTTATGTACCCAAGACATAACTTTCCAAAATGATCATGTGCCTGGATAGCATACAGTATGTGACTGAATTAGTTAATTTTACCACCTCTAATGATTTTAACAACACATACAGTATTATATATTTAAACTGTTCTGACTCAGGGAAAAGGCCATGTTATTGTCTTTCAAAGGATCTTTCTATGTGGTCTATTTGGTCTGTGTTATATCCCCCTGTAGTGGGCACTAAGGTGGACCTAGGATGCCAGGATAAGGGAATGAAATAACTGAAAGTTTAATTTTTTGTTTCAAGGTGTGCAAGAAAAGGGCAAAACACAAGAATACTTCGTTAGCTGGACACATTAAGTAGACAATTCAGGACTTAATCCCAGTGTGTGTGTCCAGAGCAGGTGGGACACTTCTGTACTGTAGCTGTCGCCACGGTCGCTGTTCTGAAGTAGATGGGGGTCTTGAGCGCTGGTTACAGGGAGAGCACCGGTGGTAGTTGCCAGCCTTGGCGAATGTGCCGGATCAGTTGAAGTCTGCGGATGAATAAGGAAAAAAGGTCCTGTCCATCCTACTCACCGAACGGAGGACCTCTGGCCCTTTTATAGGCGACCGATGACAGCAGGACAGTAGACAGTAACAAGCTGCTAGCCGTGGCAAGTTAGGGTGCCCCGCCCATCGTTCAGGGTTAAGGGAGCTGTTCGCAGTGCTGAATGTGGGTTGAGTTTCTCCACCTCTAGCCGAGTGCGGAGATGTCAGTCTATTAGAGGCATTGCCTTTATGCCCGCCGCTACACCCCCATAGTTTTCTATAAAAGAAAAATGGGATTAGGCACTTATGGGTTAAAATAATTGAGATGGTGTAAACATTGAACCAATTTCTATTTAATTTGTAAACTCTAACATATTAGGGTTAGTATGATCTTCCTTTGGGAGGCATGGTTGCTTAGTGGTAAGCGCTGTGACCTTGCACCTCCAGGGTCAAGGATTCGAATCCAGCCTCGGAGTCTGTGTGCAGGGACTTTGCATGTTCCTCATGCTTGGTGGATTTCCTCTGAGTTTCTTCCCACAGTCCAAAAACATGCAGATTAGTCAAATTGATTTTTCCAAATGTCTCTGGAATAGGCTCCAGTCCCCAGTGACCCTGTACACAGGTTAAAGCGGTATAGATGATCTTCCTTCAAGCTTCATATAAAACTGCATGAAAACAAGTAAAAACCATTTTCCCATTAGTTCGGACCTTTATTATCCCTATTTATACCAGCTTTTTTGTCCTGATACATATCTATTAGTTGGATCCTGATTCACTGTGAACCTTTCTGTCAAGCTCTCTTATTTGTATCTGTTTTCACATCTGTTTGGAGTGCATTATCTGTTCATTGTGAATAATGTATTTGTATTCCCTTACACACATAAACGGATGGTATGATGTCATCGAGGTCTGTTCGCTCCTCAAGGTCAGTCCAACAGGCTCTAGATCATAGACATACCCCCTCCCTTGCCCTGTCCACCCCCACACCCCCACACCCTCCACCCCAGCACCATAACCACCTCCCGTTCCCAGCGGCAGCGCTATCAGCGATCGAGTGAGATCGATCCCTGGCTGTATTTATCGTCACGTCCTATTTCTTTTACAGCCAGAAAAGCGCAGGCTCCGGTGGCGCAGAGGGTCGGAGCTAATCTTCCAGCAGGCACCAGATTAGATCGCAGTGCAGCAAACTGAACCTCTCTGAACACGAGAAACCGCAGCAGGCTGAATCTCCGCCTCAGCAACACTCACTCTGAAGGATAGGAACAAAGCGATAGATGAGCTGAGTTTTAAAATCTGCCAATTGACAAGTGTTGAAATATACAGCAGTGTGTCAAACCTGACAAGTGAAAGACAAATGAGCTGCGGTTCTGCAAGCAGTGAGCGGTGTGAAGGCACGATAAGCTGACTAAATGTGAGTTTCTAAAATTTCCACTCTACCTAACAACGAAGGTGGTAAGGAATTTTTTTTTTCCCCCACATCATTTCCTTGTGTGGAGAGTTTTAACACCAAGCATTAATGAGAATCATAAATATTTTATCTGAGATTGATGAGATGAGAGAGCTCAGAGTTAGAGCTCAATCAAGGGAAGAAAAGAGGAAGAGAAGATTAGTGTGATGTGTAGGCTTCTACTTTACATTCCCTGGCACTGAATATCTTCCTTTTTTTCTTCCTCAACTACAACACCCGCCTCCACAAACCAGCATGTTTTCTTCCTTTACCTTTTTTTTTTTTATTATTATTTTCCTTCTGTTTATACTGTAGACTGAAATTGAGTCTAGCACAGTGCAGTTGAAATGATAAATTCTGGTTAGACGTTTCTAGAAAAGCAGCTCGGTCAGTAGTGCCTTATTAATCGGTAACAGCTCATTGACATACAGTAGACTTGTATGCTTCACATGAACTTTCTTTCTTTGGTCCCATCAAAGGACTCGCCACAGCGGACCATCCGATCCGCACACAACTTGGCACAGGTTTTACGCCTGATGTCCTTCCTGACACAACCCACCCATTTTTCTTACTGGCACTGGCACTGCATGCGTGGCTGGATAGTATATGGTGTGGAAACCTCCAACGGCAGAGCTCAAACCCGGATTACATTTATGTTTGAGCATTTGGCAGACCCACTTATCCAGAGCGAATTATATTTTATCTAATTTTTTTTACATCTGAGCAATTGAGGTTGAGGTTAAGAGCCTTGCTCAAGGGAACTGGGATCTTCCTATCGGTAGTCCAATGCCGTAACTACTAAGCTACTGCTGATCCCCCACCAAATGATTCAGACTCGGATCCTCAGATCCTCAAATCAACAACCTAGATCCATAGCCACCTGAGCCACCCATGGGGAATGTTTCACATAAATATCTTTAACAATGTGTATATTTGTTCATATTTTCTAATAGGAAATGTTTACTTAACTGTCAGAAACTTGTAATAATGAGAGATAAAGCCATTTATACTTCACGTTTTCTCATTTACAATGTGTGACAAGCTGCTTTTTTAAATGACAGAAAACAACTAAATTAGTCATCTTAATACCAGGGTTGATGTTATACAGTACATTCTTGAAGCAGCTACATAAAAAGACACTTCTCGTTTTTGTATTTACTATTTATATATTTTATAAAATCTTTGTTTATTGTTAGCAGTAGATGATGTAGAACATCTGCTACACAAGTCTCTGTGACTAAGCTATCACTATTAAAGGTCCCCTCTGTTACTATTTCTTTAACTTGCTAACACAAATCTCAGAGATTCCCAAAGTAGCGTTTTTTAATAAATTCAAATTCAAATTTTATTTGTCACATACACAGTCATACACAGTACGATATGTAGTGAAATTCTTATACAACCGCCTGTGACCTTAAATTTTTTTTAAACAATTAACAAGAAATAAGAGAGAAATAGAAAAGAAGCAAGAAATAAATAAATAGCTTAACTACAGTATAAAATTTTTCAAAAATATATAAGAAATATAAAACTCTCTGTACAAGACAAAATAAATTTAGATGCAAGTAAAAAGTGGAATGAATGAAAAATGTCCAGAAGTGTGCAAATGAGCATCGTGTGTGCAAATGTGCAATGTGTGTGCAAATGTGCTATGTCCATGATTGTCCGGTCTACAGTTTATTGGGGTGTGTGCACAGATGAATAAGGTCCATGAGCGTCCATTTCTGTGCAATGTTGCAAAAACACGGAGATGATTAGTCCTGTGTGTTAATCTGGTTGAGAGACCGTATCGCCTGCGGGAAGAAGCTCCTCCTCAGTCTCTCTGTGTTGGCCTTCAGGGAGCGGAAGTGCTTTCCTGACCGCAACAGAGAGAACAGTCCATTGTTGGGGTGGCTGAGGTCCTTCACGATCTTCCTGGCCTTGGTCCAGCACCGCTTGCTATAGATCGAGTGCAGGTCAGGGTGCGGATGGTGCGCTGAGGTGGTAGAGACGCTGCCGGGCCTTTTTCACCATGGTGTTGATGTGGCAGGACCATGACAGGTCCTGCGTGATGTGAACACCAAGGTAACGGAAGGTGTCCACTCTCTCCACTGGGTTCCTGTTGATGATGGGGGTCTGGTAATTCCTCTCCTGCTTTGTGCTAAAGGCCACTATCAACTCCTTTGTCTTGCTGACGTTCAGGCGGAGATTGTTCCTCTGGCACCAGTTCTCCAGATTTCCAACCTCCTCCAGGTAGGCTGTCTCGTCGTTGTCAGAGATCTGGACCACCACGACAGTGTCGTCAGCAAACTTAATGATGGTGGTGGAGTTTGTAGTGGCTATGCAGTTATAGGTGTACAATGAGTACAGCAGGGGGCTCAGAACACAACCCTGGGGGGCTCCATTGCTGAGAGTGAGAGAGGCTGAGACATGTCCACCCATCCTTACTGCCTGTGGTCTGCCAGTTAGAAAGTTGGAGATCCACAGACACAGAGATGAGCTGAGTCCCAGGTGCTCCAGCTTGGTGGTGAGTGTGGAGGGAATTATGGTATTAAATGCTGAGCTGTAGTCGATGAAGAGCATTTTAACATAATTCCCTTTCCGTGTGTCCAGGTGAGTGAGTGATGTGTGGAGGAGATGAGAGATTGCACCGTCTGTGGAACGGTTCGGGCGGTATGCAAACTGTAGTGGGTCCAGTGTGTCGGGTAGTGAAAAGTTTAATAAACATTTAAACTCCTTTTATTTCCCTCTTATGAACTCTATAAGAGCTGAGCAACAGTATGAGGGAGGGGATCTTCTTATATGAGGTCACATTAGTGGAGACATCTAATTCGCCAATACAATAAAAAAATAAATAAAAGACTAAAGCACAGATTTTCACTTTCTTTTTGTTTGTTTGTACACACCGACTGGCGATGCATCTGAAAATTAAAATATGACTAAAATGTAAAATGTAAAATACTGTAGAACCCCTTTTAAAACTAACATATACGAATGTCCACACCTGTGATTTGTATTACAACTGGACTTAATATCAGAGCTGCTGTATTAAAAAAAAAACAAAAAAAAACAAATCAAAACAAACATCACCATCTGTCCAATCAGAATTGAGAATTCAATAACTATTAAAAAATATATTGCTTTAATTATGATCATGGTAAGAACATTGTTGGTAAAATGATGCCACAGCCCTGAAACCCTGTCGTTCTCAGTTCTTGGTTGTAGAAACTAGAAGTGCAGAGACATATACTGCATGTTCTGCGTACATGAAAAACGGTATATGAAGCTTGCATAAGACCTGCAAGCACATCATGTAATTGATTTTTTTTTTCTTTTTTGCTGAGTACCTGAATTGCACCTCTGCTGTCACGTAGAACAAACAGAATGTACACACCCGCCGCCGGTTCACTCCGGTATGAACTAACATGAGGTGAGCGCTGAACCGTGAAATTCACATTTTGGACTGAGTCGATGACAAGAATGGAATAACAGTAATAAAAACACAGTGAGGGTCTGCAGTTCCTTCAAATAGTGCACTGAGAACCTGACACAAAACATCATTCACTGGAACATCGATGGGTCGAGAAGATAATCGCAAAAGCAGCACATGGTTGAAATAGTTGATTGATTTCCTAAAACGTTAGAAAAACTACAACTCATGTGTATACTGTATTTACATGGACCGTCTGGTATGCTACAGTTTCCATCTACAGTAGACGATCAACGGCTAATAATTAGCAAATAAATGAAAAACTTAGGGGTGGTGACCTGACCTCTACTTCACCAACTGCCCCACCCTTTTCCTCAAGGTGCTGCAATGTTGTTGATTATTTTCCTATAACTGTGCCTCCTTATTAGCGTCCTCTTAAACTCTCACTTCTGACTAATCGTTTTTTAATGAAGCTTTTTAAAGCACGGCAGTGGAGAGGTTAACGTCACATCTTAAACCGCACACATAAAGGGAAGTTCACGGCACGAAGAGTCAGCACGATTGTGTATTTACGATTTTCTTGTTTTATGGGCTAATAAAAAAAAGCGCAAGCTTCTATAAACACAGCCGATTGCTCTATCTCGACGGCGCGATGGTGAAACGTGCGCAGAAAAAGTAATAAGCTCTTTTAAGCCGACGCTCTCTAACGTCCAATCAGCAACTCTTTCACAGCGATCTTCTCTTAGATGTATAAATCAAGGTACTAATACAAAACCAGAGCAACAAATCATATCAAAGGCTCTCATATGTACGCATGACCTTTATGAGCTGATCAGAAAGGTTAATAAGGAGAATGAACTTTAAAACACTCAAATGTTTGGATGAAGATCTGACCGGAAAACACATTTGTCAAAGGAAGGCTTGTGTTTGTTACATAAATCAGCGCTCATGGGAAGTACTGTGAGCTAATTAGTGAATAAGGCTAACATGGCCTGGGAAAACCCTTGACATGGTTACTTTCTGACTTTCTACAAGTATTCACTCCCCCCCCCCTGTAAATGATTATTTTTCTTTCTTGTTGTACTGCATTTTTGTGTTTTTTTGCTGTAACTTGCAAATGAAATGGATTTAAGTCGGATTTTGTCAGGTTTATACACAAACAGCCCATAATATCAGAATCAGGGGAAAATCTATACCGTTTGTCAAATTATTTATAATGAATAAAGGTTAAATATTAAAGTTAGAATTGCATAATGATCCAAAATCATGTGCTTACCCTACAGTCAACCTGTGATCTGAGACCCTGCCTAAATACCAAGCTGCTTAAAAAGGATAAAAAAATTATCCAGTGTTAAACAATCGAAAGAACGCGGCAAGATCATAACTCCACTGAAAGTCAGTAACTGAGTAAAAATGTCATGAATTTTTTTCTAAACTGAAATGTTTCTTTTTTACTTTCCATAGAAAAATGTTGGCTTTTTAAATTCTGTCAGAGAATTCCATTTAAATTGCATTCTCTTGCCGAAAATTTCACATCTGGCACCAGATTACAAACTAAATTGAGAAAAGCACATTTACTGTGGTATGTAGCTATCCAACAAACTTAATCAAGTCATGATGTTCAATGTGCAAGGAAATGTCTCACGGTTTTTGTCCCCTTTTATTTTTTGTTAAACTGACTCCTGACACAACTTGATCTTTCCAAGGTGAGAAAGGAGCATAAATACAACATTTGCATTTAATTTTTATGAAATATTTTGGGAATAAAAAAAAAAAGGATTGTCAGTATATTTTGGCTCACACAGTAGATCCAAAAGTAGCATCAGTAAACATAAAAAACAAGTTAAACTGGCTTGATTTCACAGATTTCTTTTCATCATATAAATACCACAAAAAAAAGATTTTTGTTCTAATAATAATAATAATAATAAAATTGAAAAATAATAATACAAATAATAATCATAAAGAGACTGAAAATTTTAGCTACAGTAAGCGATTAATTTTAGTATAAGTCACTGGAGATAATTAGCTATAAAACACCATGATTTGGTTTTTAAAAAAATATATGCATTGGTTTATATATTAAACCAATTAAAATATCCATATTTATAATATTTCACAAGAAAATGTAATACAAATGAAAAGAAACAAATATAATCACAATAAAATGATGAACAGATCAGTACTGTATATCCACAAATTTATTTTAAAATGCTTAAAATAAAATAAAAAAATCAATAATTCACTACAAAATTCCAAATAGTATATTCTAGTTAATCCAAATAAAATGTGATTTACAAATTAATAAAATTTTATCTTTATTAATAATACATAGTAAATGTCTACCTAATTAACCGTAAGTTATACTACACTAAATTCCTTCATCTTTCTCTCTATGGTGGTATCTCGTGTTTGTTAATATTCACTGAAACACTTCTGCAGAGTTCAGCCTCTATCTACAAACCCTCTGCGTGCCGAGTGATCCTGCAGCCTAGCAGTAATCCTGCATCAGCTGAATGAAATCATCGTGATGGACTATAATGCCTCTCAGAGATTGGTCAGTTACACTGGAGCAGGGCCATTAAGGGCATTGAAGGTCAAAAGCAAGATTTTATAGTCAATATGAAACTTAATAGAAAGCCAATGTAAATTGAATAAGACCAAAATAATATGCACTGACTTCCTTTTCCTGTGAAACAGCCTGACTCCTGTGTTCTGACCTGGCTGATGTTTATGAAGACAGAATGCAGGGCGTATTGCGGAGGTTTCTCAGCATCGTGTAGTGTTAGCACGTTTTGTACTGAATACTGAGCTTTTCTTATAATATAAATATGTGCATTTAGAGCTTGTGCTTATAATTGACTTAAGGAAATATTAACAGCTTTTTTACATCATATGTTTAAAACAGTATCTACTGTGACATCAGTAGAAAAAAATAAATTTATATGATGTAAAATATATATTTGGCATAATTTTTTTTACTGAAGCAAGCACAAACCAGTAACCATGTACACATTTGTCTTCATCAAATTGCGAATATAAGACAGAATTTATGGTTTACATTATGGCATTTGGCAGACACCCTTATCCAGAGAGACATATTTTTATCTCTTTATCTCTACATCTGAGCCATTGAGGTTTAAGGGCCTTGCTCAAGGGCCGACAGTGGCAACTTGGTGGTGGTGGTGGTGGTGGCCTTTGAACTTGGGGCCTTCCACACCATAGTCCAATGCCTTAACCACTGAGCTACCGCTGGCTGATTTGTTAAACAAGATAATCAAGTTCAATCATTAGTTCAAGGTAATCTACACTATACGAAAGAATACCAATAGAAATTCTATAGAAAGACCGCAAGCTCTCCCCATGCTTAGTGTTTTCCTTCCAGATGTCCAATTTCCTCTCACCGTCTATTTTCAAATTAGTTTGGAAATCATATTATCAAAATATTTGAATAGGTGTGTGTGTGTGCCCTGCAATTGGTTGGCACCTTAACCAGAGTGTACCCCCACCTTGTGCACTCGGTTCTATGGGATAGAAGCTCCATGAAGGTTCATGACTGGAGCAACATTGCTCTGATTTCTACTGGCCATTTTTATGATGGAACTTTACCAAGTGTTTAAATGATTCCCATTCATTATATTTTTCTATTTCATGCACAAAGTTTACAGTTCAGCACTATCATTCCAGATTTTAACAATGTAGTCATCTTCATGTTTTCACAGTGCCCAAGTTCTCCTGGGATAGGCTCCAGGATTTCCATGACTGATTATAGGATAAGTAGTATAGACCTGTCATTCCTAAATCTTGAGGAGCACATCATCGTAGTTCTGCTGTTTTTTTTGTTTTTTTTGTTTCATTTTTTTTGTTCACTATTGGATAGAGAGGTGTTATACCGTGTTATTGGTTAGCACTAAAGGATTGCACCTCCTGGCCTGATGGTTCATATCTCACCTCCAGTTTGTGTCCATGGAGTTTGTATGTTCTCCTGTTCTTGGTGTTTTTTCCTCCAATTTCCTCCCACAGTCAATTTCCAAGTTGACCAGAATGTTTGAATAGGTGTGTAAGTGTGATGGGTTGACATCTCAACCAGTGTGCACCTCACCTTCTGTGGGTTAGAAGCTCTAGAATCCAAATGACTGACACTCACGTGCTATAAGGTGTGGGTCAGTATTAAAGTGCAACCTACTGGGGGTAGTTGATATATGCTTAGGTAATGGTATACATTCTCCATTTGCTTTAATAGGTAATGTCAGACTGTTGGTTTGAGCAGTTCATTACATAGCAGCATTCAATTTGGAAAGCTGTTGGGAAATGAGAGGGATCACTTAAAAACAAGGTGAATCCCAAATGGATCCTTCCCGTCTCCTATTACTGTGTTTAATGCTTTCAATAAGCAATACATTACATTTATATTGGCACACTCCCTCCTTCATATGCAGTTAGACAGCAGCACCATACACCATCCTTTATTCAGGGTTGACTTAGAGTGAGGCCCAAAGGCCCTGTTGTGGACAGAACAAGTAATCCTATTTGTTGTTTGTGACAGTCTTGTGTTCCCATGAATTGTGCAATGCACGCATTACTGTCTAACAACGATGAGTGTTGATGTTTCCAACATTGCCTTCCATCCTTCTCCCATCAATCCCACTAACGAAAAGGTCTCTGTATGTTGTCCAGTCATCATGTCTTCAGCAGACGTGATCAGCCCATTACCTTCCAGGATGTGGCGGACATTATGACCTCTTTCCACTTTCCTCGCTCCTCAGAAATAAAGCCCTCTGTGACCAGCAAATGAGGAAAAATTGTTCATAACATGAGGCCATATATTCAAATCCCTGCTGATTCGGTTTCCAAACCAGTTAGCAGCCGCTCTCTCCTTGCCAGGATGCCTGGTAAGACAATGGACTGGGGGTTTAGGGATGTTGGCAAGAGTTGAGGCCCAGAGAAGCTTGTTAGACATTTTAAAGCAAATCAGCTGAAACAGTTCTCAGCTCTAATCTGTATCCAAGTCATACCTCGGGATCGTCTCAGGGATCCTCAGAGACACCAAAGGCTCCTGTTCACATTCATCAAAGTAGCTTTTAAAGGACTATTCATTCATTGATCTTCAGTAGCCACTTTATCCTGGTCGGGATCGTGGTCCGGAGCCTATCCCAGGAGTACCGGCCACCAGACAGGAATACACCCTGGACAGGATGACAGTCTGGCATAAGGATATTCACACTTAGAGGCAGCTTCATCCTAAACACTTACTGGCATAGATTCGGCGCTGGGATGGAGACCAGAGAGCCCTAAAGAAACCCATCAGGAGAGCACAGATAATAACACATTCAGAACGAGGTAACTTTGAACCAAGAAGCAGCAATGCTACGCAATAAACTGTAGCATTATCACACAGTATAAAGGAATAACCTTTCTGTTTGTGTTATACACAATATTATAATTACCTGCACATTGATCATGGCTACAAATTTTGCCAGATGTTTTCTTCAATAGTAACATCACATATGATTTTTTTTTTTTCAATAGCATTTAGATAGAATAGAAAATGGAAATGTGGAAGGAAGGAAATATGACTTTCATTCTCAGTTTTTGCAGTTCATAAAATAGTATTCGATGCATAACATTTCAATAGAAGAAAACATGAAGATGACTAGATTTGGGTTAGGAATTTCTAACACATTGTTAAAATCTGGAATGATAGTGCTGAACTGTGAACTTTGTACATGAAATGTAATGAGGGGAAAAAGATAATGAATGGGAATCATTTAAACACTTGTGAAGTTGCATCTTAAAAATGGCCAGTAGAAACCCGAACTATGTTTTATAGTGAAATTAAGAGCATTTCAATACACACACACAATGTGACAAGAACTCACAGAACTGGGTATCGAAACAGCTGTGTGTCATGGGAAATCCACTTGTTAGTAAGACTCATAGAAAATTCCATTTTGGAGTAATGTGGAAAAAAGTCATGTGGTCTGATGAGTCCAGATTGAGCAGAGTGATGGGCGTGTCAGGGTAAGGAGGGGAGCACATGAAGCGATGCACCCATCATGCATAGTATCCACTGTACAAGCCACTGGAGGCAGTGTTATGATCTGGGGTTGCTTCAGTTGCTCAAGTCTAGACTCAGTAACATTATGTGACAATAAAATGAAGTCAGCTGATGACCTTAAAGTTACAGAATGGCCTAGTTATTTTTTACTTCCCTGAAGGCATATGGAGACACACAATATGTCAGGTTTAACATCAGTGTACCACTTTTCAAACATACACATTTCACCTTGCAAACTTGCTGACCCTGTTGCGATCCTGTTGCACTCCCCTGCTGCACTATCATGGTAAATGGCTGCATTCGGGGGTTGTTCTGTCTCTATCTAATTTTACCCTTGGGTGCACTCGAGTGGAATTTATGAGGCACCCCATTATTTTAAACACTTGTTTCAGGCACTATTTCTTCACAAGTGTCGTCATGTAGTCATGGAGAGCTAATGAAGAGCTGGGCGCATGTGGACAGTGAGGAAATAAGCGAGATCGACAGAGACACCTGGTTAAGTGAACAAGGTTTAAACATATGTAATGGCATCATGATAACCTCAAGGATTTTGTCAGTGACAATGCCTTATATTGCTGATAACACGATCATGGTGAGAAACTCATTTTTCAGGTCTGAGAATCAGGGCAGCTCAGCGCATTGACATTTACGTGATAACATTTTGTCCTTAGATTTCACGTCAGTATTTTATTAGAAGAAATAAACAGCTGGATGACTGAAATCAAAATGCGTTATGTAATGTCTTGAGTGCCTTTGTGGAATGATTGTGTTGTGGCAGAAGGTGTTGATTCATTTTCTACTGCACTTTACTTTGACCAAAGTGTAGTTGGAAATTACAGTTTTACTGTAGGTAAATGTGATCCTCTATAAATTGGTGTTTCTATAGTAACCGCTAGTAAAGTATATTGTGTTGAGAAAATGAAACTATTTTTCTTTACATTTTTCTGTTTCTTTAAGGCAATAATATTAACAATCAATATTTATTTATTTTTTTAAACATACTCCAGCAGAGAATTGTTCCAAATGGTTGAGATGTTACTTCATGGTAAAAGTATCCTTAATAATTAATATCATAACATGCAGTGGTGTGACAACACAAATTTTTTTGTCCATTAGATTCACTTTTTTTTATTTTTTATTTAATAGCATACCTCAACTGAGTGGTAGAGATGGCTCAATCAGGTTAAAGTCAACAATTTTTATATGATATAGAGTACTAATTCAAAATGTGCTCTACCAAAACATTAAGCAGAACATGAGAGATCAGCAGTGTGTTTTATAGCTTACTTAATTAGTAGTTATTCGGCCTGATTGTGTTATAACAGGCTCTCTTAAATATTGTATAATCATGAAACTTGTGAAAAATGAAACATAAAAAAACTTTTTTTCCTTAAATCCTGGTTTGTGATTGTGTTTTTGCTAAGAATGATATTTGGAGATGGTAATTATAGAGATGGTAAATTAGCATTGCTTTGGAACAAAAGGGCAAAATCCTGTTTTCAGGCCAGAAAAATATTAACGTGGCAAAAAAAACACTGGAAAATTAGCCCACAAGTTGTTCCTTCACCTCTAAATGGAAATGCCGGTGTTACTCATCACTCCTTTGGAATCTGTAATCATGCTACCATGTCCTAGGTGAGATGTGAGATGTAGACAGGAACAGTGTGAATAAGTGCAGCTCTGGCACTAGTGTATCTGCATGCTGTCCCACTCTCAGGCCCTGCGTGATACCAATCAACTGATCAACTCTGCATGAAATCAGGGCAGTGGTGGCTTGAACAGTTAACGCGGTACAGTAGATTATTATGTTTCTGATCTGAAGGTCGGGGGGGGGGTTCAAGCCCCAGAACTGCCAAGTTGCCACTCTTGATCCTGTCTTTTCCAGTGGTGCTGTATCCTGGCTGCCCCGGTGCTCTGACCCCAGCTTCCTAACTGGGATATGTTAAGGCTCTGAGATGCTGATCAGAAGGCCTATCAAGAAACTGGGATATGTGTATTTCTATGTGCAGTAATATATGTGACAAATAAAGGCTTAAATAACTCAAATACATTTAACACTGCCAAATTAAATGTTCAATTTAATGAGCATCCAAGGACGTTCACTATGGGCAGCGCACACATGTTAGCGCAGCAGGGCTGTGTTCAACAAAACAATTGAAATGTCATATGTTTAGAATGCAGCCCTGCAGTAATATCACGCATGCTTATTTATTCTATCTATTCATTTCCCGTGGGTGATGATCACCACTTGTGACTAGCGGCTACTTGCAAAAAAAAAAAAAGAAAAAGAAAAAAAGAAACATCTTGAGCCATGCATTTAATAAACCCTTCATGCATTCTCAGCTGGTATAATGCACGCTGTGTCTGATGTTGGAAATGTCCGTGTGAATGCTACAGTATGTGAATCAGGACTAATCTAACAGTTAATGCTTTGGTCTGAACCAAAAGAGCCGAATTACACAAATGTGAACACGCTAAGTGTGAAAAGGTGCTATGATTACGGATTTTTCTGAATCAAAAAGATGAAGAAAGAAAGAAAGAAATATAGATTGATTTAAAAAAATAAAACACCTAAAGTTTTATAATGTAGGGAAAAAGTCTCAAAATGGTTTAATTATAATGTTTCATATTCTGTAATAATTAAGCTGGCTAATAATCATGCAGTTTATTTCTAAAAGAAGTTTTATATTCTTACTCTATTTACTGTCCT
>JAQQZT010000013.1:16344367-16369443 GCA_030068275.1 Clarias platycephalus | reverse complement strand
AAGTTTGTTTCATATTAAAAATGATATTCTAAATATCAAATGAGAAAATTAGTAAAACAAAAGGAAGTATGACATGTACAAATTTAAATACAAGACAAAAAAAACACAAAATTAAACAAAAATTGAGTCATGTGTTTGAGCATTGATTGCTACGTTGTTCGAAAATTTTCTCATCAGTAACGTGAAGCTAATTTCGATTCTACCTCTGAGTGATAGAAGGTCGGTTTCGAAACGTCCGCCACACCCAGGGTTTATGCCCCAGCAGAGACGTCAACATCATATTACAGGTATTTAAGCACCTTACAAATGACCCAGCTGTTTTGTCTACGTCCTTTTCGAAACGCGTCGTAAATTTCAGCCTGACAGAGCGGGAAGTTTTATAGCGGCAGCGAGTGAAGGTCATCAAAGCTTTGCATGCTACTTTAGAGTGATGCATGGCGTGTTTGAAAGACGGACAGCTCTGCAGCTGAGGACTGATCGCTATCTGTTTATCAGCACTTTGACTTCTAAGCCGCGACTCGAGTAGTGGATTTGAGCTTGTTGCCGAAGAAAATACTGCAAAAAAAAAAAAAAAACCTAAAGGAAATGGATTTTAGTTATAGAAGAGATTTATTTGTGGTCGTGTTATCTTGGTATCACCCAGATGAGGACGAGTTCCTTTTTTGAATTTTGAGTCAAGGTTTCTTCCTCATATCCTCGCAGTGAGTTTTTCCGTGCCATCGTCGCTAATTAAGGACAAGCTATGACTGTATACTGTACATACATTCATTCAGTTTCTACAGCATTTATTCTGTACAGACTCCCGGGAGGCCTGGAGCCTATTCTAGGGGACAGGGGCCAATCCACACACACACACACACACACATTATGAGCAATTTGGAAATGCCAATCAGCCAACACCAATTAGCCTAATCTGCATGTCTTTGGATTGTGGGAGGAAACCGGAGTGTACCTGAGAACATGCAAACTCCATGCCCACAGACCCAAGGCGGGAATCGAACCCTGGAGGTGCGAGGCCACAGTGCTCATTATTACTGTACGCTACAGTGCCGCCTAAATATCTGCTTTGTGACAAAAGTCCATTGTAAAAAGCATTCTCTGATTTGTCCTCTTGCTTCCAGCCTTTTGTATGCTTTCTTTATTTTTTTGTCTCTTCTTGATTTTGTTGTCTCTGCTTCTTTCCTGTTATTGGCTGGTCGCACCACTGAGTTCACAAGTTCTGTGTTCAGCTCTAATTTAGTTTGCATGTAAAGTCCCTGTTGTTTCTTGCCAATTGTACCATGCAGCATATTTTCTTTCTTTCCAAGTTATAGTTTTTGTGTTTGTTTGTTTTTTCAATTCTTGCTTGTATTGTTGTTTTTTAATATTGTTTATTCAAACTGATTACATACTGTAGTTTGACAATAATTATGCAATTTCCTAAAATAAGCACCAGTTTAGGACAGTGCATTCTGCTTCTTATCACACATTACACTAGTGATGACAAAATTCCAGATCAGTGATAAGCGCTGTAGAGTACAGAAGGAACGTTGTTAAAGCTACTCTAACAAATTGTCATTTTACTGTCATTTTCATTTTCGATGAAAAAATTATGAAATAACCAAAGAAATACAAAGAATTGTGAAAGAAAAACTAATATGGTTCTCGTCATTAAATCAGTGCATAGTTACTTATCATAATAATTACTTTTTTTTTTTTTTCATTTTCATTTTCAGGTCTTGATCCTGCAGAAGCATAAAAGGTTTTTAAAGGTAACTATTCAATAAAATTATTATTATTATTATTATTATTATTATTATTATTATTATACGGAATAAAAAGCTGCTGTATAATGAATAATGATGAGATCTTTTCCTTTTGCTTTTTTATTTGAAGAATACTACAGGATGTATGAAAGCTGAGTGACCTGAAGCAGACAGACAGTATAAAGCTAAAAACAAGCAACATTACAACTGTGGTACAGTTCATGGTTATAATCAGGGCAAATATGTTGCCAAAAATCTGCCGAAATCATGTCTGTTCAAAGTACAGTAATGTAAAAGATGGACGTATTGTAATTTACTTATATAATAATAATAATTATTATTATAATAATAATTTGTTTCTATGCAATCATAAACAGTATCAAAATATATTACAAAGAGACCTAACACAGAGCTGTTTATGTTTATAAAGAATGTAGTATTAAAAAAGAAATTGTTTTTGCACATGCAGTGAATGTAGAATGTAATTTTTTAAATTATTGTTTTTGCTCTTCGAATGCAATTTGAAAGAAAGACAGCAACTGAATTCAAGCAGCTTTTAATTTTATTGTTAATGTCATTCACCAGATCAGATATTTATGCATATAAATAATGATAGGCATCGCCGTGCACCTCCAGGGTCTGTGTTCGGTTCTCACCTCGGGGTCTGTGTGCATGGAGTTTGCATGTTCTCCCCTTGCTTGGCGGGTTTCCTCTGGGTACTCCAGTTTCCTCCCACAGTCCAAAGACATGCAGATTAGGTTTGTTGTCATTCCCAAATTGGCCGTAGAGTGTGAATGTTGTAAAATGGGAATAAATACAATGGGCCTCCATGGTCCCACAGAGGTTCCTGGATGGATGGAGATAATTGTCGACTCTTGCTTTCTTAGACGGGCATTTACAGCAAAGCAATACAAAGGATCTGTGGAAGAAAAACTAATATGATTCTCATCGTTAAATTAGTGCATCGTTACCTTTAATAATAATTACTTTTTTTTTTTTTTTTTCATTTTCAGGTCTTAATCCTCCAGGAGCATAAAAGGTTTTTAAAGGTAACTATCCCTAATGAAGCCTAAGAAATTATTATTATTATCATAAGAAATAAAAAGCCACTGTATAATAATAATAAGATCTTTTTCTTTCTTCGCCACAGAGAATGCTAGACAATGCACTCACTCCTGGAGAACATCTCCTCCAGAGAACTCGTCCTTCTCGTCTTTCTGTCTCTCTCTCTCTCTCTCTCTGTGCCATGGAAACTGTGTCTCCTGGAGGACGTGTCTGCACTGTCACCACGGCTCAGGTATTTTCACTGCTCTGAAACTCAGGCTGTCAAACTGAGAGAGAACTCTTGGTGCATTGTTAACTGAGAACCTGCTTAAACATTGTCCGGATATATTCCTAGGTTAGAAACAGGGTTCGGAATGAGTCAGAGTTCCCGATGATTAGTTTCCAAAGAACAAAAAGAAGAAGAAAAAATTTAATAGTTGAGCAATTCCATTTTCCAGACGAGTTAATATCAGGTAAAGAAACGACTATGAATTATTAAAATCGCCCTGAAATACTGTACTTTTTTTTTTTCTACTTTCTCTCTGCAGCCAGTGTTGAAAATCTGTAGTTTTGTCCTCAAGGCCATGTCTCTGTGTTGTCCTCCATCCCACATGTTTCGCTGCTCATGTAAAAATATCTCAGCTCACAATGTGTGCATCTGAGAGCTGAATGAGCGTCAGCTAGCAGGAACAGAAGTGATAACGCCAGATTGTGGATTAGCTCGGGCCTCGGACGGAACTGTGATGGAGAGCTGGAGTATAAATTAGAGCGTTCTGGAGGAAGGTCATGAGGATTATTTATGCAGTGTTGGAGAGAGGAGAATGAGTGTGGGAGATAATACAGCCTCTAACATGACTCTGTGTGTGTATTTGTGCGTATGCGCACATATAAAAGAAATCATACACCTGGGTTGAGAATAAAAGTGACATTCAATTTCTGTGTAAGTACACAACATGTGCAGTGCACATATAGATAGAGTGCATGGATTTAAATCAAACCAAACGGAATATACAGTATGAATGGTGTTCAAGTCAAACAGGGACTTTTGATTGTGCAGAAGAACATAACACATTTACTGTATGTGACCTGAAGCGATAAAAACTCCATTTACTTCTCTATATAATGCTACACTAATGCTCCTATCCCAGTGTTTCACTAGTGCTCGGAGCCATGATCCAAGTGCCTGTCTGATTCACCTTCTGAAACGCTGGCCTTCCAGGAACTCCTTTAACATGTGTATGGCTTGGAGCGAGGTCAGGACTGTACGAGGGATGTGCCAGTAACTCCCAGGAAAGTTTCTGTAATGTGCAAGTGGTGTCGGTGAATGATTGTGTGTACAGTTCACTCAGACAGATGCGTCTATTCCGCAAGTCGGCGTCAAATTATCCGTCGATTTTCAAGGATCAGGTGTTCCACACGGGAACAACCTCGACCAGGATCCTCATTCACTTATATCTTTCTTTAAAACGTTTGCACGATTCAGATGTTTTCCTGCAGCTAAGAGTCTCATCACCATACTGTGCTTAAATTCTTCTGTAAATGCTTTTGTGGCGATAAATTTCACCACAATCCCCGGTTTGACTTGAACACCCTGGTACATGTGTGTATTGTTGCTGCTATCACATTCTACAAAATATAAAGTTAAACAAGACACTGTTTATTGTTCATATAGTACGTCATGGTTTCTATGGTAACAGCTGACTCGCAAGGCTATGCTCCATGTAAATGGATTAAAGTGCATGCGTAATTCTTAATATTGTGTTCTTTTCTGTAAGGAAATCTTACAGGAAAGTGTGAGGAAATCTTTATAAATCATAATGATCAGATTGTCCCTGATGAGCAAGCCTAGGGAGATGGTGGCTAGGAAAAACTCCCTGAGATTGCAATAGGAAGCAACCTTGAGAGGAACCAGATTCAACAGGGAACCCATCCTCATTTGGGTGATAATGGATACCAGGGATTGATCTGCAGTCATACTAGGAGGCTGGAAGTTCAGTATAACAGGAGATGTGTTTAAGTTAATATGGAGTCCAGTTCATTATTGGAGGCTCAGGTAGACTGTAGGAAACTCCAGTCATTAACTATTGAGTCCTCAGAGAACAGCTGTCAGCATCAGCCGAGTCCAGGACTGTCTTTATGGTCAAGTAGAACCGTCCCCAGTCACCAAACACATCCCAAGCAGACCACACAGGACCTTCGTGCCATGAGATCTCCAACGAGATGCGGACAGACAGGTCAGAGAGTCAGACAGGTCCAGAGGGCGGAGGAGGTCTGGATCACTTTGTTTGGAGGTTTGGTTTGGATAACAGTTAGGTATGGTGACAGCCTTGTAATGTATACCCATATTTATTCTTTATGCTTATTTTCTACTTTTTTAGCGGCATTCATTAGGGGCACAACAAAGTAAGCATTTACGGGGGGAACATGTTTCTTTACTGTGCATATGACAATAAAACTTGAAACTTGAAACTATAAGGTAAATGTAGTGCAAGCAGGGATTCTGGCAGGACTATGAAAGCATAACTAAAAGAGATCCAGAAGGAAACACAAACATGAGATTGGCATGTAAAGCAACCAGTCCTTTCACCTTGAACAAACTGGAGTGATCAATGAGAGTGAGGAAGAGTCAATGTCCATACCACTTCATCCTGTATTTAGGGTCGCGCGGGCCTGAAGACTTAGGGCATGAGGCTTGGTACACCCTGGAAAGGGCACACACACATATATACACACACTCACACACTACGAGCAATTTTGGGAATGCCAAGTAGCCTAATCTGCATGTCTTTGGACTGTGGGAGGAAACCGGAGTACCCGGAGGAAACCCACCAAGCACGGGGAGAACATGCAAACTCATGCACACAGAGACGGGAACTGAACATGGCCGGGATTCAAACCTGGACCCTGGAGATGCAGGATGATAGAGCTAACCACTACACCACCATGCCGCCCCAAACATACCAGTTCACCATAATATTCTATGTGCATGACATGGGTCTATTTACCATCTTGTACAAAAATATTCATAAACTGCTGGGATAAATAAATAGGTTTTTAGCCTAGACTTCAACATCCTGCTGTAGTTTTCATAAATATTTCATAAAAAATTATTAAAATGTTGACAATGCATCATACAATAATTGTGTTTAGTCTTTAACTATGCTGTCATGATTGCCCTGTCTCTTTCTCACACACCATCTCACTCTCAGATAAACCCTGTCTCTACTCGAGCTCAGGTCAGGAGCTGCTCCTACAACACACTAGCAGTGTTATCTGTTTAAGACAATATCTCTGATCCCCCTGGAAACACTGTGAGGATCAGAGTCTTCACTCGCCCCAATGTTGAACCCCCACGCTCGCTCCCTCCATCTCTCTCTCTGTCTATCTCTCTCCTCCTCCTCAGAAGGAATCATTCAGGCTTCAGGCTACAGTTGCTGTCAGGGCATTGTTGCCTCAAGGTCGTCTAGTTAGTGACACTGGCTGAGGAACAGGCACAACCTGAAGCCTGAGACACGGCAACATGAAATACTAGCAACCTGCTGATAAGGAAGGGAAATAAAAAGACTTCTTTTTTTATGGCCATTAGAAATGTCTTGCTGGCCTACAGATGGAGAGTGGAGATAAATTTTTAAAAATGCTGCTTTTTTTTTTTTTTAGGAAAGTGCAAGAAAACAAGTAAAGAATTGCTTTTAGGGATTGTGTGAACTTCCAGATCTGTATGCGGAGAGTCTTTTACTGCTTGTTGATTCACTATATAGACAAATATATTTGGGCAAACCTGTTACTTATCGAATTCAGATGTTTCAGTCTGGCCTCTTACTGCCAGTGAAGGGCAAACGTTTTTTTAATGATTATTATGTTGGGGGGATTTTCCCCAATTTTCTCATATCCAATCTCCTCCCTTTATTAGACGACTCCCGCATTTCGGCTACTACTACCAGTCAGGGAGGGATAAAGACAATCACATGTTTTCTCCAATCCTCGTGATGCGCTCGTGATTGGTAGTGGTGAAACACCCTGGGAGGACAGCGCTATCTGCTTCCACCGCTTGTGTGAGCTCACAGATGCTTGTGATTGGCCATAGAGGCATGATTAATGGAAGGGCCTCCCATCCCTTCCCCTGAGAGAGCTTGGCCAATCAGCTCTCTCCAGGCCCCCAGCTGCGGGCGGCTATACAGTAGCATCACCCGGGATTCAAACTTGAGATCTCTGGATGATAGGGCGAGCACTTTACCACTGTTTCACTCAGGGGTTTGTGAAGGACAATCTTAATGCTTCAGCATACTGTACCAAGACATCTTGTAAAATGCTATGCTTCCAACTTTGTGAGAACAGTTTGTGCAAGGCTCTTTTCTATTCCAACTTGACTGTGCCCCAGTGAACAAAGCAAGGTCTATAAAGACATGGTTTGATGAGTTTGGTGTGAAAGAACTTGCCCAGCCCGCACAGAGCCCTGACCTCAACCCCTTTAAGCACATTTGGGATGATTCCGAGGCAGGCCTTCTCGTGCAACATCAGTGCCTGACCTCATAAATGCTCTACAGAATGAATGGGCACGAATTCCCACAAAAACACTCCAAAATCTTGTGGATTTCAAGTGGAGTTGGACCTGCAAAAGAGGGACCGACTCCATATTGAAGTTTATGTGTTTGGATCCAATGTCTTTGCAGGTTTGGCCAAATACTTTTGTCCACATACTGTAGTGTATGTGAAGTGGTCGTATGTGGTGGCACCTACGTACCACCCTTAAAACAATCCTTGTCACCCTAATTACCACCCCAACATCAAAAAGTCATTATTCCATGCAGTTTCAAGAACAAATTAAATGTTACAACCCATGGCCACCATGGCCATTACTCCTCATTTTGTCATATTAAATTTAATTAAATGATGTAGATTTAATTAAATAATTGAGAACAAAGGTTTTACTGTAACAGGCTGCAAATGACAAAAAAAGCTATTTTAAAATTTGCTATGTACCAACCTCAGCAGCAACCTCATTTACCCTCTCGTCTGTTCCTGATCTGTTAGAAGATTTCTTTAACATACATAGTTTTTCAAGTTTTTCATAGTTCACTGTATGGTTTAAATCATTCTTCTGAAACTGCTCAGGTTCAGGGACTGGACTAAAAATAAGAGACAAAAAAGTTCAGGAAGTCTGGAGAACTATTGCTCAAAACTACAGTACATTAAAATAGAAGAAAGTCTGACTATTTGGAAGCAAAATATAAAGAAATAAAGAACAGGCTTATATTGACTGTCCATAAATATTACATATTACACATAAAAGGGCTAAATTAAGGCATATCTCCTGTACATCCAGTCCGCCAATCGATCCTTCCCCATCACCCACTTTTATAGCATTAGCTCTGATATATGAGCACCCATTGTTCTCGTTTGAAGTCTTTTCTCTCTGGCTGTCTTCTGGGTTTTTCTCTCTTCTACCTGACAGCAATAAAAGTGGGTCACCTTCCATTTTGTGCGGTTCTTTCAGCAGGATGCTTTACAGCTTCGCCAGCGACTGACAGCAGAACTAATGCGGCCCTTCGTCTCGCGCGAACCACAAGCGACTGTTTTTCCTTTTAAACGACCGCATAGTGTACCACAGACAGCCCAGATGCAGTGCTTTTAAAACCCAATAACTGCTTCAGATCTTTGATGTGTGCTGAGGTCGAGGGAAAGCAGACAGCAGGGTTTCAGTAATGGAGAGAGAGAGAAAGAGAGAGAGAGAGAGAGAGAGAAGCGAGACGGTCGTATCACAGTTTCTTCGTCCCTATCCTTATCCTTTATCCTGATGTTATTTTTAGGATGCGCCCTGAAGCCCGACTTGCTTGATTTACTCAGGGACAAGTGGAGTTTGGTGCAGATTTGCAGAAAATGCTGAGAAACGATCAGTAGCTCCAGGGATGATTTTAGCCAGGTTGTAAGAAA
The DNA here is from genome assembly GCA_030068275.1 of Clarias platycephalus. Classification (NCBI taxonomy): domain Eukaryota; kingdom Metazoa; phylum Chordata; class Actinopteri; order Siluriformes; family Clariidae; genus Clarias; species Clarias platycephalus. The sequence goes on along the minus strand of JAQQZT010000013.1, from coordinate 16,360,723 downwards.
TATCATGGTTTTGTTTTGTTCATTTTTACCATTCTTTTTTTTTTTCTAAACTTAGTTCAGTGTTTTAAATTTTTTTCATTATTTACAATTAAAATTTTCATTTTAAACTACATTTATTGTGATATTCTCATTACAAACCCCTTAATTTCAAGATATTTAATTCTATGAATAATAAATTTTTATTTAAAGCTCAATGTAATATATTGTTTAAAGGCATATTATTACTGTACTGACTTAAATTAAATATTGCATCATAACTTCTTATTTCAAGATATTGCCTAGGGATATTGATTTAAACAATTATTTAAATTTTTTTTTTATTATTTTAACTAAACAACTAGGTCCAGGTTCGATTCCCGGCCAGGTTCGATTCCCGTCTCTGTGTGCATGCAGTTTCGATGTTCTCCCCATACTTGTTGGGTTTCCTCCGGTTTCTTCCCATAGTCCAAAGACATACAGATTAAGCTAACTGGCGTTCCCAAATTGTCCATAATGTGTGAATGAGTGTGTGAGCGTGCGTATGTGTGTACCCTGAGATGGATTGGCAACCCATCCAGGGTGTAACCCGCATCCTGCCCAAAATCTCCATGCGACAATATATTCAGGATGAAGTAGTATGGATGATGATGACAATAATTTAATATGTTAAAGCATTGGCTTTTATTTCTTACTTGCTGTTCAGCTTCTGTGTCCCTTATTTTCATTTAGATTTTAATTTTCAATTAAAATAAGTAAAATGTATAACTGTAATAAAATGTACAATATACTCTTTTTTAATTACAGTACATTCTTCATTCCTTTACAAAATGAAATTCTATATTTTTGCCAGAATTGAGTGGTAAAAACCCAGCATTTATTTTGATTATTCCCTTTGATTTTTTAATGTACATGCTTTAAAAGGCATGTTTAAAGGTTTAAAGTTATTTGATATTCTTTTGCCACTTTGTTTGCGAATAAGGTAAACGTTTGAATGGTGTACCTCAGGGTTATGTATTTAGCCCAATGTTATTCTTTTTTATATGAATTAAGACTTAAAATTCAGAAATGTAATATTTTTAACTCAAAATAAACACGGCTGTTCATTTTACCATAAATTGCATTTTATCGATTCCCATATAAACGACATTTATAAGCCTGCTTATTAAAATCCCACGCTGAATCTCGACACCAAGAATTACAAAGTCACCAAGTCATCTCTAAAAATAATTAGCTCTAGCTTATAGGGTGCAGACGGCTAATCTCTGTAACAAGCACCATCATGAAAGCAAAGTTTGTAATCATCAAATTTTTCATTATACAAAAGAATATGTTGTAATTGTGCCGTGTAGAGTGCTCATTACACAAGAAAACAAGGGCTGTCTGATAATACAATGTCCTTCCTTTTTATTTAAAAGTTTCAGAATAATTTGAAGGAGTTTTACTTCTTCTGCCCAGTTAGTGGAGAAACTATGAAAGCATGTTGTTGATCATTAGTGTGGCGACAAGACATAACAGTCTGCTGGAGCTGGTTTCCTCCAGAAAATATAGAAGACGGAAACATAGCAAATTATGTGCTAAACTGTTGAATATGACTGTTTAATAAGAGGACATGTTCCTTATGATCACAGGATGAGTTAGGTTGCTTGTGTACTTAGAATTTGTTTAGTTTTGAAACAGTTGTACTGTATAGTACAGCTTAAATAACACCCTGGTGTTGTAATTTTGTAAAATATAAAATAAAATATTAATATAGACCTCCTTTAAGCCTGTTTTTTGTAGCATAAAATATTAAATATAGACATTCTAAGATTTAAGATTTAATAAAATTATTTTTTAATCATGCATTGCATCTACTGTAAAGTCTTTAGAAGTATACTGTACAGTAAGTGACCAAAAATGGAATCTGTGCTCATTGTTCTCCATGTGTCATTGCCTATTTTTAGAAGTGAAGGACTTGATTTAGACATTTCAGTAAAAAGGAAATCTTGGTGTCTAATCTTTTGGCTTGGGAGGCTTTTTTATATTCTCTCTCACTTTTAGACTTTGTATGCTGAGCTCAGGCACCTCTCCTGACCTTTAGATTTGTGTTCTGGATTCCCCCGGGTTCTCCCACTGTCTCAGGGGTGATAGGGTCAGGAATAACATGGCATGGAGAACAGGAAGTCATAAAAAGGTCTGTGTATTCATGAGGACAGTATTTGATTTCAACTCAAAGAAACTTTTACTGCAGTTTTTCTAGCAGTGGCATTTTTTTTTTTTTCACGGAGGGCACTTGTCATGTGTCCAGGCTCTATGAGTCAGCTGGACTGAAAGACGGCGGCCTCAAAGGGAATTCACAATGAGCTTGGCTCAAGCGCTTACATCAGCGCCTGCCATCAGCGAGCCATCTGGGACTTTGGCTCCAACGGTGAAATCTTAATGTTCAAAGTTTCAAATGACCCCTCCTCGCTGCTAAATGCACCATTTTATACCTGCTACGTCTTTCACAGCATCCTTTTAGCAGCAGGTTTGTGTCGTTTGTGTCCTTTGGACCACTCCGCTTTCCAGATCTTGGTCTTCGTTTGCCTCCAGGCTAGCACACGTCTCGTTCTTGATCCCCTGAGTCGCCATGGCTTGGTCTCCCAGGCCGTCTGCTGATTGAGTGCCTTGGCTCATCCCACTCTTGGCCTGTGGAATTAGCTTGGTTTCATTGAATAATGAAGTGGAATGTGTACCCAGTGCTCTAATTAAAACCCATGGTCATTCATCTATCTAATTGCTCCAGCGCCTAGCAGGATCATTTCCTTCCCACTGTACCATTCCCATGCAGGGACTTGGCCTGGTGCCCAGTACATAGCAAAGACAAACCTGTGCAATTTCACCTGCGAGTGAACAGAATGAATACTGGCGTAGGCAGAAATGTGTCAGAAATTCTTTTCTTATCTTTTTTTTTTCTTCTTTTAAACCAGAAATAAAGTTATTTGAGTTTACTCACCATGTGGAAATTGCGGAATAAATTGGCTTTAAGGGTTTATTGAAAAAGAAATGGAAAGAAAGCACTTTTATTAGTTGTAAGTTGAGATTGAATTGAAGATGAATATCCTTAAAAAATCAATTCTCTATGCAAAGCAACAGGAATCACATTTCTGTATTTTTACTTAAGCTGCACATAAACAAATAATCAGGGACTAACACAGCAGAGAGAGAGAGAGAGAGAGTACAGTGTATATAGTATATATAGTGTGTGTACAGTTCATATAATCTTAGCACATATAAATCTAAACACTGTAGCATGACAGTCTTCTGAATTGGAGTTTTGGACATTGGTCTTTCTTCTTATCCCATTTCCAGTCTCTGATATGTGTATGATATGAAAACATACTTATAATACATATACTTTTTATATTATTGTACCTTTGAAAAAAAAAACTTTTTAAGTATAGGTTGTCAAAACATTGCTACTTTATATAATATCCATGGTGTACTTTAAACAATACTTCCTTCTCCTTGCTCACTGGAAAAAAAAAAGTCCTCCCTTATTGATATCTTGCGACACTTCATCTGCTCATTACCCTGGTAATGCAAGCACATCAGACACCTGTTCCTGCTAATTTCAAAATTTCAGATTTTTAAAATATAAAATGTAATATTCAATATTCAAGCCAAAGCAGGACTTTTAATTGTGCTGAATTACAGAACACAGTTAAGAGAGTAAAACTTCCCTGCTACATTAATGCACTTGTCTCAGTGAAGTCTGAGGTGGAAAGTTCTCTCAGTACGCCGGAGCCATGATTGGATCGTTCAAATCTGAAATGGTGGCTTCCCAGGAACTCCTTTAACATGTGGGAATGTCTTGGAGCGAGGTCAGGACTGTACGGTGAATGTGGCAATCATTCTCAGTTGAGTTCCTGTAATGTGCAAGTGGTGTTGAACATTCACACAGACAGATGCGTCTCTTGAATCAATATTCAGCATATCAACATCAGATATTCATCAATTTTCACGGATCAGGAGTTCCACTTGCTGAATTTTCTTGAAATATTCCCTAAATGTTAATTGGCTTTAAGTCCTGGTTTGACCTTAATAACCTTGGTATTATGTAAAACATAAATTGATATATTACAGAATAGTATACTATATAATAACTTGTTAACTTGTAATATATTATGTTTTATATATATATATATACAGAGGTGGAAAGAGTAATAAACTTTTGTACTCGAGTACAAGTACTGTTACTTCACTGAAATTTTACTGAAGTACAAGTAAAGTTACTATTATAAAAATCTACTCAAGTAAAAGTTACCGAGTTGCTTTTTTTTAACACCAGGGGTGGGATGGGGGATTCTAGTGTAGTTCAAAAAAGACGAACGGATATAAAATTGAAGGAACACCTTTACATAATAAAGCTGTTGCCTTTCTTGTGCTTGAAATCAAAGTGGTCGCTTAAATATGGTGTTCTCCAGAAATTTGTTCATCAATCAATCAGTGCAGTGGTTTCCGGGGTGCAATTTTTTTCCTTCCCCGTTGCATTATTTTTTATTATTTTTGATTTTCATTAATTTATTTTTTACTCAGTAGCAAATATGATTTCAAATGTAGCGAATTACAATACTTCAAACAAAACATATTTAAAGTAAAAGTAGAATTACAAATTTTAAAAACTCCTTTAAAAAGTAGAAGAACACCAAAAAAATTACTCAATTACAGTAACACGAGTAAATGTAATTCATTACTTTCCACCTCTGTATTATTATTTTGGATAATAGTATTGATAATAATGAAAACTGAGTAAAATTTTGCATTAGTTGGGGTACTCCCTGGATCGCAGGTCATACATACACACATACACATACACACACACAGTGATTTTTAAATTGTATCTTTAGGCACTTAGCAGCCTGTAACAGTAAACAATTGTTCCCATTTTTTATTAAATCGACTTAATTGAATTTAATTTTTAAAAATGGTGCGGCACGGTGGTGTAGTGGTTAGCACTGGGTCAGCAGTGGGTTTCCTCTGTGTACTCAGGTTTCCTCCCATAGTCAAAAGATCTGCAGATTACCATAGGTTAATTGGCGTTCCCAAATTGCTCATAGTGTGTGTATGTGTGTGTGCCCTGTGATGGATTGGCACACTGTCCAGGGTGTACCCCGCCTCATGCCCTAAGTCTCCTGTGATAGGCTCCAGGTCCCCTGTGACCTTGTATACAGGATCAAGCGGTATAGACGATGAGTGAGTGAGTGATAAAAAAAATGGAGATCTTCATTCCAGCCCATATATCCAGCACTTGTATTTCTCATTGCTCATTACCATGACAGTGCTGGAAAATATTCAGACTTGTTCTTTATGAGCAAACAATGAAATCCGTCCAACATCAGCTTTGTTTAAGATCATTAAAATGTTTTTATTCCTCCTATTCCACGCCGTTGGAAGTGGGATAGCGATAACAGTGTCCCACTGTGACATCAAAGCAGCAGCTAACTTCTCATGGGAATAGTGGAAAAATAGCACCAACCAACAAATTGGCCTACAAACAAGTTTCATGTTGGATTTTTCCTTTCAATACGCTATGAATTTTCCGCAGTTTATGCATCATCACTTTAGCAACATAGACATGAAGCACAACAACACACCATGGCAGAACTGGACACAGCTGGAGGCCTCTCATCTCTCCACTCGTTTCCAGAGGGGAGCCCAAGCAGGGGAGGATAAAAACGCCACTTGCTTGAGAAGAAGACAGAACCTACAGACGCACCAATGCATGCTTATTTCCACTTCTAACACTGACTACACAATCCCCTGAGGAAGAACAGCCTCCAGCTGGGTGGAGAGCCTCGACCCTCCAGCACAGTTTCCATTCTCACTTTCTCACTCCATTCTAAATGATTCTCTGGGGTTTAACTGGCTGTCTGAGTATATATATATATTTATGCATCATCTATAAAATGCTTTATTGTGTTCATTCATGCACTGACAGTATATGAAAAAAATAATCTATCTAGAATCATAATAGTAATAAATCTATTGCCCATCCATTGTCTTTGGGGTAAACAGCAGACTTCCATATCAGACATGGTTCTAAAAAGAACCATTTCAGCAAAGTAAGGTTCAATAAACTACATGGAACTCATAAAGAGTTTGTTTGTTTTTTTCTGAAGGTTTCTTGTCTCTTTGATATAACCCTAACATATTCTGTGTAGAAGCCTACAAGAGAATCTTTTCCTTTCTTTTTGCCCAAGGCTCCAAGTAGTACCACTTTATAAAGGCAACTTCTTTACAAGAGTATACAGTAGGTGTGACCGTATGGTGAAACCCAATCATACTAGAATTTCAATTAGTAACTTATTATGCAAGAAAACGTTACTACAAAACTAGAACTTGTTTTAAAGGTTCTATGGTAATCAAAACCCTTTGGTGAAAACCTAAGGTTATGTGTAGAATCTTTAAGTTTTTTTAGTATTAGACTTGTGTAAAGCTTAACTATTTTTAGAAGGTAAGGTTCATTTAACTATCTAAAAGACCTTTGAAGAACGATGAAGACAAAAATGGTTTTTACTTTCCGAGGGGAGTTAGAGTGTCTTTACAGGACTCCATGGACCACAAAGAATCTTTTAAAAGGGTTTAAATGTTCAAGTGCTAACAAGGTTCTCAAAGTGGGGTTAAATTGTGATGAACAATCCATGATAAGTACAAGCAAAAAAAAGAATCCTCAGTAGGTCTTTAGTAAGGTACTATAAGACTTGAAGCTTACTAGAAGAGGCGGGCTTGGAACACCAAGGATCTGTGATTTAGGAAATGGGCTTCCTCATGGGTTCTTTGGACTGTCTTAGCTTTTTATATAAGTTCTTAAACGGGTGACCAGTGATCATCAAGGACCTGGAATGAGGAAACTCTTAGTAAAAAATGGCTTTTTGTATGGTATAGAGGTTTTAAACTGTGTCATTTGACCATCAAGGATGTTTGATGAGTACACTTTTACACAAGTTCCATGAGTAATATGACAAGAGCCTTTTTTATATTATTTTTATTATTTCGAGAATTCCCCCCAAGAGGCCACTTCCATCCTGACTGAACATTTCACAATCACATTGTTTTCATTATTGGAAACTGTCACATGGCAAATTTTTCACCTCATACCTGTAACATCTTTCGAAGGCTTCATCCATTTTATTACAGTTTCCATTAAAGTGAGAAGCCGTACATTAAGCGCTGATTGATTGCCCCATCCTGAGCCTCTGCCTCTGCTCCCTCCCTGCAATCCGAGCACTTTTAAGGTTCTTCGTTTAATCAGACATTTATGACAAGTTGAATATAGTAATAACAAGAGAATAAAAAGCTTCTGGAATTCATCATGTAATTATGTGTCACTGGCTTTTGTGGCTTGTTCAGTGGCCATAATGTCAGGGTACTGGGTACGGGGAGGTAGAGTGTGAGAAAATAGGCTTTTGGGAATGTTCTCAAGGTGCTTCCTACTGTAGCAATTTTCAGAGGTCTAAAAAAAAAAGGTGGCATTTGGAAGCAAGAATGATAGAAAAAATAGTATCAAAAAAGCGAATGATCAACTAAACAATTTTAATTATAAATGATTGACAATATGGAATACAACAGCAAAAGCAAAGTATTTTTCAGGGGTTGTAACCCTTAAACAGTACGCAGGACCCTACAACAATGTTTCTGTATCTGACATGTTTCCAAGTAGAATCTTTTCAGAAAGTACACAAATCCTGTACTTGAGGAAAATGTAGAGATTCCATAGTTAAAGTATTATTCGAGTAAAATAGATGTTCTTTAGTTACAATTCTGCTTGAGTAAAAGTATAATATGGAAATTCATATTAACTTACTGTAAGCATAAAAAATCCCTAGCTTGTATTGACTTTGCATTGTTTAAGTCTCTCTCACACCTTCCAGACTATGAATGTGCTGTGTTGTCACTATCCGCAACCATCTCCACTTCTGATGTCAAACATGTGCTACATGATAAAGGAAGGTAATTATGCATAATAGCCAGGAGATGGTGATTTTACAGTGGAAATATTACATATCACTCTGGTTATGTAACTCAACGCCATGCATGTAGTGAAGTAGAAAGTACAGATCTTACAGAAGTATCCAATAACAAATCTTATCAAGTCAAATACAGACATATTAAACATGTCACACCAGACTAAAAAATAAGAGAAAAAGAAAACAAATTCATTGAGACTTTCTAAAGCTTTTAAATGAGTGAAGATACTACTGTACCAAAAATAGGTTTCCACAGCGGTTCTTTGTTAATATTTCTTTAGCTTTCTAAAGTGGTTCCCAGTTGAGACTACATTAATAACGAGGGATCAGAACTGTGAACCAAGGAAGATTTGGGTAAATATGCTTCTTCAGGGATTCTTCTAATCCTTATATTAAAAAGTAGTGATGTTGGGATGTATTAAGGAGACGTGACCAGGGGAACAATTTACTCCCATGTAAGAACTCCTATGATGTGTTCTCACTTCAACCTAGTGCATTGATTTGTTTCTGACAAAATTTTCAGAAGGCATACAGATATGAATTAAACAAATATATCACTCGACACAGGAGAACAATTTTGCTTTTTAGCTGATTAAATTATCATACTGTATGTAGACACTTCTTCTGACTCCCATCATAAATTTCCGACCATAACTCAGGGTGTTTTTTTTTTACTTGTTTTTTTCTCTCTCTCTCTCTCTCTCTCTTCTTAAAAGTAGCCTCTAAAAACAGCTTGAATACAAAAGCCTTTTTACCCTTTCTCATTTGTTACCTAGCCATCCCGTGTGAAAAGCGAGTCATCTAATAAATCACACAATGCTGCTGGAGAGTGTAAAGCCCACACATGCTGCTAGATCATAAATTTCCAAGCACAAAAAAGGTCCTTGGAACACCAGTGGGCACGTGTTTACCCAGAAACCCGCCGAGGCCCGGAACAATTACCCACCACCACACAGGCCTTCAGGGTCTGGGCTGCTACATTTATGCACCACATACGTCTCATTATTCATCCTCAGCCTCGACAGACGAGACCTCGACCAGGACAGAGGCCATGACAGGATGGTCCATATGGCTGCAGGTCCATTCTTTAATTCCAGGCCAGGACATGACTGAAATTGAGGCTTATTTCATGCTAGAATTAATAAAAATGTGCCCTTATCTATAGGTGCTTTCATATCTACAGAATTAAGTTTCTCTGAATAGAATCCTGGTTTATTCTCTTCCCTCTTTGTGCAATTTTTTTAGGCAGGTGTTAACACAGCACTCTTAACACAGATTAAATTGATCAGTCTGAGAGTGTCCCAGGGCACGTTCACACCTTTTTTTTTTCTTTCAATCTATTGTTTGAGACATGATTTAAAAACACTGTTGTCCGAGTTGTGAGGACAACGTCCTTGTAAACCACTTTCGTTCAATGCTAGTAAATGTTACTAAATAAAATTAGTGCTGGGGAGTTTGGAGCCTGGGTCAGTGGCCTTGACCTCTTTGCCTGCTTGTGTGCAGCGGGCTGTGGTGCACTGGGTGTTCCGGTGCCTTTCTTTTGTGGCCAACATTGACTTTTTTTTGTTTTGTTTTTTTTGCGGTTTGTCCTACATTGGCTTTTCAGTGGGATCTGACTGGATCAGCTGCCATTTGGTCCCCATGAGCATCTGTGCTCATGTCCTGTCCCAATTTTACTGGTGGATAATTGATAATCAATCCCCATCCATAGTGTGTCAGATTTACTAAACATAGTGTTAACAGATTTTTTTTTTATTATTTAATCTCTGGGACATTTTATAAAAATATATGATATGATATTATAATAATTATGATATTATAAAGAAATCAAGCTTGGAATTAAGTAATAAATGTACATCTGGCTTGCATCGCTAATAAGGTAATCTGACAATTAAGATAGTTTAAAATGTATTTGACATATTAGTGTTTAGTTTAATATTTACAACTAGCTTGCTATGAGTATGCTATATATATATATACACACTATAGTTAGCACTGCGACTTTATCATAAAAAATCTTAAGTTAAGTACTTATCTTTAGTTTAAATCTAAAGAATATAACTTTATGCATTAAATATTGTACTGTATATCTTGGCTGATCACGTAGGTTTTTAGAATATCTATGTAAATGTATAATTTTTTTTCCACCTTGTCTGAGTCTAGACACATTGTGAATTGTCTGAGCATTGCAATATTTATATAAATATTAGGCTGCACTGACAGCGACTGCGTAACAGCTCACTGATTCTATTACTTTCCCCAGCTTGTATTTCCAGAGTTGCTGTCCTGTAATCGAGAAATTGCAGCCTGTGCACAATAAACAGTGACCTAAGCAGAAACAGGGATGTTAAGCGACATCAGGCAAGTTTAAGGCTTTGAACTCCGCACTTTTTTTTATTATATCGAGATTTTTTTTTTATTGGGTTGTTGGTGGCCATGGATATTAGAGCAACCCTCTTGAAAAGCTGAGATTATTGCCACATATGGGTCTCTGAAGGATGAGTTACTCGTCTCCATGCTTCGTACAAGAAAAAAGCCGAAGCGAAACCCAGAGCGGTTGTTACGACGAGCTAAAATGAACACTAAAACCAGCATTAAAAACACTGCAGCGCTGTAACGTTTACAGCCATCGTGCGAGGAGTTCGTTTCTGCTGTAAGTGCGCTATAAAGGAGCTGGTGGTTTGAGTCATCAGTGGTTCAGGAATGACAGCTTGAGAGCCGCTGGTTAAGAATCGCAGAGTAAATATTTTGATTGGGTCGATACAGGTTTAATGACTAATTCATAAATGTGCATGTAAGCAAGCAAACATGAGTGGGCAAAGTTTTTTGGAAAATACTACATTACATGTGAAGGATATGAAGAATTTTAAAGCAGTGCCATTTTGACTCTGCTTGCAACCAAGTTTTTAGCTTGCACCTTAAGGGCATGTTTTTTTGTTGTGTGTTTGCGTTTTGCACTTCTCGGCTGAAAACTAGGTCAGAGTTCGAGGCCCAGCTCCACCAGGTTGCTGCTGTTGGGCCCTTGAGCAAGCACCTTAACACTGCCTGCTCCAGGGGGGGGCGTATAATGGATGACCCTGGGCTTTGACCGTAGCCTACTAACAAGAAGTTGGGATACATGAAGAATAAAGAATTTCATTGTCCAGTAATGTATACGTGATGAATAAAGACTTAACAGGTGTAATTCAGGGAGTTACTGTTACAAAAAGGTGGCATGGTGGCTTCAAACCTAGGGCTGAGGGTTCGATTCCCACTTCGGGTCTGTGTGCATGGAGTTCATGCCTAGGGTTTGTGCATGATCTCCCCGTGCTTGGTGGGTTTCCCACTGGTGCTCCGGTTTCCTCCTGCAGTCCAAAGACATGCAGTTCCCAAATTGCCCATAATGTGTATATATTTCCTGCAATAGGCTCCAGGCCCAAATGACCCTGTATACAGGATAAAGCAGTATAGAAGATGAATGAATGCTTCAAAGTGTCTACAATGGTTTTTAAAAAATGATTCAAAAGATTCTTACTTATATACATTTTCCATATGCTGCAGGCATGCAAGTTATTATAAATATTATGTGAGGAATAAACCACTGGGGGGTGCTGTTAAAGGAAACTAATCAACTTCAACCCCACACTGCTGATTATATTTTCCCACAAGGATCGTGAAGTATAATTAGTTTTTGCTGTAGTCAAACTTGCACTTTATTCCTTTCTGGTTTCCAGTTCATTCGCAAAGAAAGAGTACATTTCTAGCTACAGTTTGCTATAAAAAAATTCTTCATCCATTTTTTTCTTGCATTAAGGAGCATTAAGGAGCAATCGTTAATAATTAGAATAGTGACAAAGTTTAACTTTCATCCTTTTATGGACTGGATGAAAAGAAAAAACAAACCTAATTTTTAATTGTTGTCGAGATAACAGCTTGGATGTCATACCAGATGCAACCACAAGGGGCATATGAACCAAGAGCACAGCATATTAATGAAACAGCTACAGTAGTCGATTTCTCTTTTTTTTTCCTTCCACTTAATCAGTCGCATTCATTATATTAAACCACAATCTGAGAAGATGGACCTACAGAAGAGTGTAAACAGCAATCCTGAAAAGTAGAAACTAATAAAATCCAATACATGAATGTATTACAAATAACAGGCTATTTTGTCCAAAGTGTCTTTGAAATTGAAAAATTAGTCCAGGTGAAGAAACACGACAGATTGCATGGGAAAATTTATATTTGTTAGATTACTTGGATATGATAGAAAGTTATATGTGGACATGTGAGTTAGGCTGCTTTATTGGGAGATTCGTCAGGAACATGGTGAAAGCTTTATGTTGTACAGTTTCATGATTTTTTTTTTTTTTTAATAGAATAAAAAAACACTTGTTCAGATGTGAAAACAAAACAGAAAAGGGCAATTATTCACTTTTTTAATGTTCTCCACGGTGTAACTTTCTTCTCTCTCGTTGCGTTCTCGATATGTTTAGCATCGCCTTTGGTTACAAATCATTTCCAAATGGCAGCCGTATCATAAATATCAGCTTCAGGAAGCTAATGTTGTGTTAATAACCTTTAACTCAGAGCCGGCGTTCCTATCTCCTGAGGCATTTTTTTTTTCTTTTTCTTTTTTTATGGTTCTGAATTATGTTATAACTCAGGGAGATTATTTGCTGCCGTGCTGACTGGCACGCCTGAAAGTTAGACAGCCGAGTAATCAGCGTTGTTTATGACTCGTTAGACATTTTATTATTTTCGAAGTCTTGAACTAGGGGGAGGTTACAGCAGACAACGTTGTGTTGCGATTAATAATGAAAAGGTATTTATATATGTACAGTGGAATCTCAGCATACTGTACGAACGCCCCGGCTCATGAATTTTTGTTGTAAAAATGTAAATTTTGCAAGAGATTTCATACGGAGCGTTTTCGGAATATGAGCGAACAAACTGAATCGAACTGAACGCCAGGTAAGCTGCGTGTACGTCTGGGAGCTGTTCAAAACTTGCCTGTGTCAGTGGAAAGCCAAGTGAAGCGAGTATACAGAATTTCTTTTTTCTTTTTTTTTTTTTTTTTTTGCATTTTGTGCAAGATTTAGTGAAGATGTAGCACGATGGTTCCCAAGAATGTTAGCAAGAAGAAAAGGGAGTCACTTTCAGTTTGGTTTTTAAAGCAGCCGGTGCCAAGAGGAATCATAAATTAAGGTTAAGTGAGATTTAATATCTATTTATTTTAGATTTTACTTTATTTATATGTCTTTTCTAAATGTTTTGATTGTTTTTATATGCAAAAATATGATTAGAGTGATGGAAATCGGTAATATTTTGGGGTGGCTGGAACGGATTATCTTCATTTACATTATTTCCAATGGGAAAATGTGTTTCACAATACAAAAGAACTCTCCTCCGGAACGGATTAAACTCGTATGCTGAGGTACCTCTGTAGCTTGCTTACTTGAATTGCATACACATCACATTGAATAAAAATTAGCATGCATTTGTTGTTATAGAAAAAAAATAGTTCTTATGTTGTAAATTAGTCCAAACAGGAAGCATCTGGGATGCCTATGGAGGCAAATTACAGGCTTTTAGAGTGCAAAGTGTATAGTAACCACTTTTTACAATCGCGGTTAGCAGAAACACATGTCCGACACACAATAGCGGAAAACTACAACACATTGCACTTCTTTCAGCCAAAACAGGAATCTGCTGCTAAGGATTCCAGACTCAGACTCATCCAAACTGGATATGACAAACGCTGCCTGCGTTACTGCCACATGATTCGGTAATTGCGTGAAGAAGCAGACGTACTGTATAAGTGTTCAATGAGTTAGCAGTTTTTGGAGCTAAACTGCTTCAGGCAACAGAGGTGTCTCCTGTGGCTAATGTACGCTCGCCTGAAAAGCAACTGTACAGTCAGCAAATTGAGGAAATTGTACTCTTTCTTGCCCCCCCCAGGTGCTGCCTATACATTGATCAACTGAAAGCAGCTTTGCAAATGGCAATCACAGAGGTGACTTGTTTCCATGATGGACTTTTTCCCTTAACATTAGACCTCATTTTGTCTCATTAAACAATCCGAATACAAACATGGAGTGCTAACTCGCTCCTCGAACCGAACATTACAATACTCAGTAGACTCCCTCGCTCTTTTTGAGGCTAGGTCAAAATGTCTGGTGTGGGACTACGTGGCCTCGTGTCTCTAAATATATTACCGCGCACTCTGCCGGTGGCGTGTTAACCTCTATTAAATCCAAAGTGCTGACGCTAGGGAAGAACCTTGTTCACTGACAACCGTGATTTTTTTTTCCCCACTCTTTTTCCTCAGAAAGTAGGATAAAATGCTGATTTCTTTCTCCTCATTCTCAACTTTTTAAAACACCAATGGTACAGTTCGGCACGCACCAAATGTAAGGAAGACAAAACGCTTCACATTGCATTGTTAATGGAAATGAGCAGAGTTGCTCTTCGTTGTAACCCTGAGGTTGATGAGTTTCCTATAAGTGTTGTATTCATGTTATCCTACAGCAGTTTTTAGTAATTCAAGTTAACTCAAAAACTGCAACCTTGTACAGTACAGTATGCCAACTAACGGAGGTGTTATGCCATCCTGACCTCATAAATGACACCTGTTTAATCCGTGACACTCTGCTGAGACTCTCAGGAATTATGTCAGTTCCCAGAAAGGGCTGAAACGCAGACACCAGGTTCCGATGAAAAATCTGTGCTTTTTATTTACACATTGCAAAGCAGCATCTTCTCACTATAGCCAATAGTCACACACACTCTTTGACAAAAGCAGCAGTCCAGCAGGGGCTGCTGGGAACAGGTGGGGATGTCCGGCTGGCGAAGAAATTTACGAGATGAGTTTACATGGTCACAATCAGGTGAGGCGTGCTGGCGGGTCGAGCTGAGCGGGGAAGAAGACGGCTTGGTTGAGGTGGTAATGGGGCACTATCACAGGCGCGTTGCAGGCTGCTTTCTCCTGGGCGAAGTCTTTCCAGAATTCTGGACCATAAGGAGACTGGCATGTGAGAAGTAGCGGGATCGGTGCTGCATACTCCAGCAGTGTAGTGGTTTTAAAAGTTGGAGTGAAATGGGCTTCCACAGCCCTTTTATAGGCTGAGACAGTAGATGATTATCCATGTCCAGGTCCGGTGAGTTAGGGCACCCTGCCCCTTTGCTGCACACAGCAGAGCTGTCCAAGGTGCTGAATGCCTGCAGCATTTGTCTTTTCTTGTTCAAGCGCAGAGTTGTACAATGTAAAGAGAGATGCTGTTAGCCTGCCATGTCAGTAGCAATATGATCAGCACTAATGTAGTGTAAAGTGTTAATACACACTCTTACGTAAATAAATTCATGCAGCTGTTATGACTTCTTCAGATTACTTTATGCCTCATATATGATTTGCCAAAGAAGCTTATACCTATTTAAAAAGCCTATACAACTATTTATAAAGGGAGATGTCAAATGCGATAAAAGGGAGTAAAATGCAATAACAGTGTCATTATATAGTAAGTTATACCACCATACGTCAAGTAATACAGGTGTTATATCAATTTGACATAAAAACTGTTAAAGAAGACTTATATATAAAAGCTGCTGCTTGTTTGAATAATACTTAAATGTTTATAGGGGTGTCTTTTAGATTTCTTAAAGTAGTTGAACAAAGTAAAATGTGGTGTCAGTGTCATTATGTTAACTATGTCTACTGTCATGACATCATGTACTGTATGTAACCCTATGATCACCAGTCTTACATACAGTACTACAACAACACTGTATGATAATAGAGTATACACTCACTCATCCTCTATACCGCTTTATCCTGTATTCAGGGTCGCGGGGACCTGAAGCCTATTCCAGGAGGCTTAGGGCACGGGGCAGCGTTCACCCTGGACAGGGTGAGAATCCATCGCAGGGCACACACACACATACAGTACACACTCATGCAGTCATTCACACACTATGGGCAATTCGGGAATGCCAATCAACCTAACCTATATGTCTTTGGACTGTGGGAGGAAACCGGAGTCCCCGGAGGAAACCCACCAAGCACAGGAAGAACATGCAAACTCCATGCACACAGAGACTGGAATCAAGCCTAATATAGTATACAGTTTCAGAAAACAAGGACCACAAGCAGCTAGAAGTAAGTTTTCTCATCACACTGTGATTTTAAATGGCCGTTCTGTTCCATCAAGTGCAACAGTAAAAGACCTTGGCCTTATAGATTCCAGCCTTTCATTTGAAGCTCATGTAGATAATATTACCAGGATAGCATACTTTCACCTCAGAAATATCGCCAAGATAAGAAATATATTGTCACCAAATGATGCAGAAAAACTAGTTCATGCTTTTATCACCTCTAGGTTGGACTATTGTAATGCCTTACTGTCTGGTTGTT
>JAQQZT010000013.1:16298989-16324267 GCA_030068275.1 Clarias platycephalus | reverse complement strand
ACACACACACACACACACACACACACACACACACACACACACACACACACACACACACACACACACAGACCCAAGGCAGGAATTGAACCCTCGACCCTGGAGGTGTGAGGTCACAGTGCTAACCCCTGTATGTGCCACCTACACATACACCCGCACACATCTAGGAATAAATACCAGGAATCCGATGTCCTTATTGACTAACTGTCTCGCCACCAATCCCCAATTCCAAATACAATCCAGTGAATATTTCGTAAAACGAGTGGGCAGCACGAGCATCCTGTCTGCAAGGACATTAAGCTTGGTTTGAAGAACAGAAACTAAACATCATTAAGTGCAGTAGCAATACCGCCTCGAGGGGAGGCTAGAAACTCGTGGTTCCTTAATGATGGTGCTGAACTACGAGAATCCTGTGGCCAGCCCACGCTCAACACAATGAGTCAATTTAGGCAGGAAAAAAAAAAAAGCAAGCACATAAAGTGTTCATCAGAGACCTCAATCTCACCCTCCAGCGCTCGTGTCTTCTGTTCTATCCAATTTCGGAGAGTGACTCAAATCAGGCCCGAAAGGAGCGTGGATGTGAAAAAGTCACTTCGGGGCAATGGAATGGAACACTAATACGTAATAGGAGTGTGTACATTTTCTACCAAGGTGCTGTCAAGTTCTTGATTTGAATACCTTATATACGTGTATGTATATATACATATATATATATATATAGTAACAGTTCACCTAGGGCTTGTTTGGTAGATGCACCACATAAAGATTCAAGATCCAAAGAACTTTATTAATCCCAAATGATGGTATTCGGAGATGTTTATTAAATATTTAAAAGAGGAGTCTCATTATCAGCATTGACAAAGGGTAAAGCTCTAACTTTTTTAATATTGTCAGGCCAGTGCAGTTTTTTAGAAAGATGAAACTTCAAGAGAGAGGGGGAAAAAATAATGGTGAGTGAACCGCTATTTATAGCTACTACAATGTAAGAGGGAATGTCTTTGTGGAACATGAAATGTGATTAGAAATGGATTTTGGTGATACAACACTTGCAGTTACACCATAGAAATAAAATTTGTGGTCATAACCATAACATCATGACATACCATCCTCACTCACTCGCTTGGAGCCTATCCCAGGACACTGAGGGCACAAGGCAGGGTACACACTGGAGGGTGCCAATCCATTGCAGGGCACACATACCAACTCCACCCACCCAGCACAGGGAGAACATGCAAACTCCATGCACACAGCCCTGAGATGGGAATCAAACCTGGACCCTGGAGGTACAACCATCCAATAAGCTAACCAATAAGCCACCATGCCTCCTCATACAGTACCATCGTAGAGTTGATTGTTTTCCTATCACAGCACAAGATAGAGTGGTTGAACGCAACTATTAACTGCAAAAAAAAGTGAAGTTCTCTCAGCTGAGGCTTTTAAGTCTTAAGCCAATCACCCTGATCACGTACATTCACTAATATATGCAAGACCATGAGCCATTCGCATGTTCTATAATAATCTGGGGAGACAAAGAGAATGAAGTCTTTACAGACACCTGGCAGTGAACCAGGACACACTGCCATATAAGGGATGAAGTAGAGCTCATGAGGACTTTTTTGAGGGCAGGGTTGGAGGTTGGGGAGCATGAGAAGGTTAACCCGTGTCTAAAGCAGAACAAATAGAAATGAGTAAACACGGGAAAGTTAACAACGTCAAAGGAACATTTTAGAAATCACTGACAGTAATTTTGATCAAAGCAACTTTCAGGGTAGAAAT
Source organism: Clarias platycephalus (assembly GCA_030068275.1). Taxonomy (NCBI): domain Eukaryota; kingdom Metazoa; phylum Chordata; class Actinopteri; order Siluriformes; family Clariidae; genus Clarias; species Clarias platycephalus. The sequence continues at coordinate 16,322,494 of JAQQZT010000013.1, read as the reverse complement.
TTGGACTCTTATGGTTAAGAAGGTATCTCAATTTGTTTATTGTGAAGGCCCCGCCCCTCCCCATGATCCCAGCAGACTTGGTTAACTGTTTAGCCAAGTTCTAGATTAAACCAATTACGTCAAAGTTCACTAGAGAAAATGGCATCCATGCAAAAAATGTGATGTTGTATAATGTACTCTATACAAAAAGTACAGTATGATGTACTATAGTGCACATTTTTTAATGTAAATGTAAATAAATACATTTCTGTCTGACTCTATTTTACCATCCTAAACACATTCAGTGTAAATTTTACACTCTGGTGCTTTCACTGAACCTCATGAAATGGCCGATTTGGTGTATGATGGTGTATTTCATACACCACAATGGCACTACGGCGCTCCTTTTTAAGACACCGAGCGCATGTTGCGCTCGAATGGGGTGCAATAAATCATCCTCTGTGGATGAATGAACTTTTAATCAAATCATATGTCTAAAAATTAACCAGCTATCTCAGCCAGCAAATTAAATGGATTTAGTGGAATATTAACAATTATAAAGTCCATTAACAACAGCTTTCATTTCTCTCAAAGGTCATGACTTTACCTATGTAATCGCTATGAGGCAGAAACGCGAGGAGTGGCTGATGAAGACTGACACCGGTGTTACCAGGAGATGGTAGGATGCTAGGATAGGTGATGCTGATGCTTTCTGAATGGAGATAAAGGATACTGTAGTTATGGCACCATCCATCCATCCATCCATCCATCTAGGAACCTCTGTAATCCTATTAGCGACTGTAAAGGCTAATGGTGACCATTGTATTAATTCCCATTTTTACATCTGTGGTGGGACCTCCGGTCATCATTCACACCCACTGCGAACGCCAATTAGTGTAATCTGCATGTCTTTTTGAACTGTGAGAGTACCACGAGGAAAACCCACCAAGCATGGGGAGAACATGCAAACTCCACATGCACACACCCTGGCACTAACCACTAAGTCACCGTAAGTAATGGAACAGCGCTATTAAATTCTCAGTTCGGATCGATCAGAAGGTGTTAGTTTAATCAATAACGGTTGTAATCGTCGGTAATTTGTTGTGGTATAAGAGGAATAAAACACATGAAAATAAGCACACAACCCTGTATTTGATTCAGGGACATGATGTAACAGGGCACTAGAGATTTATTCCTTTTATTGACTCTAGCAATCGTGCTAAAGTTGTTGGTTATGCATGTGGATCAGAGTTGACGAGTTATTGTGTATGAAAGAAAACAAACAAAGATAGCAAAAAACACTTGTTTTTTTTAAATAAATAATAATAGTAAAAATAAAAAAAATCCAAACACAGACATGCTTAAATCTTAGCATAAATCATTAAAGCGAGCTACGGATATTGCTTTTAGATTACTTTTGAATTTTGTTTTTAATCACAGATCTAAGATTCCCGGTCTTTTATAAATATATAACAAAAAAAATTTTTTTATAAATAATAATAAGATGCACTTGAAAGTCTTTGGAAGGTATGTTTGATGGGCCCACCAAAGCAGAGCAGTCTGATAAATTGTAATAGGAAAGTGTGTCATCTGATCTAATGAGAGCGCCATCGTCCCATTTGCGCTGTAGTTATGCGGGAGCACAATACAGATGGCTCTGATTTATGAAACAGAGAAGCAGCTCACCGCACACCCCGAGCCATTTATACCATCAATAATGGGCTGTTAGGAGCAACCTGACTGCGTGTGTGTGTGTGTGTGTGTGTGTGTGTCTATAAAATGAGGAAATGGACAATAGCGCACCACATTTTTGTAGAAGCCCATTGCTTCGCTCATTACAGCTAACACAGAGACGGCGGTGTGACAGATTTAGACCTAGAGTCCACCTGTGGGTTTTTTTTTTTTGTTCATGAATTCTAAAGGAAATGCCATCTGCTGAAGGGATATCATGCTCTTCCATTATCATTCATTCATTTTTAAAAGGATTTATTTAGGACTATGCAATACTGCTGCGTTTCTTGAAATCCTGAATACCAACAGGTCAGTAACAGTGACATATTCTACATTTCTGGCAATATTTTTATATTACGGCCAACAAATATTAACAAAACAATGGGACTGGCACTGCATGCAGCAGTTGGTACTGCACAAATGTAAAACACTTTAAAAACAAACAAACAAAAAACATTATGATGTATTTTAGACAAGGTCTGAATACTTTATGTGGTAATTATTGACACTGACCACCTTTTGTTTACACTATATTTTAATTTCTGATTGGCTTCCCACACTTTAACCCTTTAAATGTTCTGTTTTCCTTATTTGGTCATAGGTTCCTGTTAAAATGTTTCCCACATAATCCATTTACCTCAGCTAGTTTTATCTTAGCTAAAATTTAATTGAACTCCATCATCCGTACTCTACAGGTCATCCCGCGTAAACTGCTACATTTCTTGTTGTAAGTTAAAAACTACAATAATTCCAGTTATCTGGTTAGCTAAAGTGATGCATAGCAGACTTGCTAAAATGATGAGTTACATACAAATTCAAACCATACAGGTGTCATAAGTAAAAAATAATGTTCCGGCTATGGAGACTATTTAAAAAAACTATTTTTTGTACCAGGTTGCAAACAAAAGTTCTGTCGTAAAGTTGGTCATTTTAACATGGGTCTATATACTGTACAGTAGGGATTGACTCACTTTTGGAGCCGGCTTCTAGTGGACATTCGAGAATCTGCATGTTTTAGCACTTTGGCATTGGACACATTTTTCAGAAGCGAAATTTGACCCTTGCTTCCCAGTTGCTGTTGGGTAATTTGTTTCTGACCCTTTTGGCTCCCAGTATGTGGTTGGTTTCAGCTGGTTGTTGTTTCCCATCAGCTCTTCTAAATTGTAAAAAGTTGTTCTCTTGGCAGCAATTTCCAAGCTTTGCAGCTCTCAAAGAAGATTCTTTGTTTTTGGATCAATTTATTATAATTCTGTTAAAGTTGGAAAAACTTTTCTTTTTTTTTTTGTTAGACCTCCTTAAGTATTGGGTTTGGATGACCATCACTTTTTCTAAATGGTTTCCTTAATTTCACTCATTATGTTTTATATACAACATTTTATACTTTCTGAAAACATTTTTTAAAATGTTTTATACAACTACATTTCTTAAGAACTATTTTTCTGGGGTTTACGAGATTTGTACCAGCATTCACACACTTCATGCTTCATTTTCTTTGATTCCTACTTCAAACACAGAATCACATCAGTTGGTGATCCAGGCTGATGGTTATCATGAAAAAAGCACCAACATTTTCACAGGGTTCACAGTCTGGCTGTCTCTTATTTTTCCTGTCATGTCCTGCCTTTCTCTGAAAGAACCGAGTAGAATGTATGAGCTAGAAATTATGCTGTGCAGTCATAAACATTAATGTTTACAATCAAAAACAACCCTGAAGCCAGGTCCTGTCATGTTTTTAAGTCGAGTGGAATCTTTTTTCGTTTTTTTTTTTTCCTTTTTTAGTCAGAGGTCAAAAGTTGCAAGTATTAAAGTTTTTTTAGTAGCATAATCATGTAGGAATATGACTACCAATAATTAGACAAAGAAATGGAAGTCATATTCCTACATGATTTAACTGCATCGATAATTTCTGGGCAAGCTCTGTAACTGAAGTTTATGTTCATTTCAGTTTGATTTGTTACCCATCAATGAGTCGAATAACTTCATTTGAGCTTATAGAAATGTAAGATCCAAGATTTTGGCTTTAGTTTAAAACCAACCAGTGACGTGAATAACAATGATTATCTCATTATAATGGCATGTGAAAGTGGCTGTAATATATTAAGCAGCAAGTCAACATTTTCAACACACTGAAAGCAGGAAAACAATGTGCAAGCGTACAGTAAGTACCCGAGTCCCTTTTAAAGGCCCAGATTGTGATGACTCGACGACTTGATCAGGCGACTTCAAAATTGCATGTCTTGTAAGATATTTAAAGTCTGCAATGGTCAGGACGTACCAAAAGGAAGCTCCAAGGAAGGAAAACCAATGAACCGGAAGCAGGGTCATGGGTGGCCAAGGCTCATTGATGCGTGTGGAGAACCAAGACAAACTCGTCTGGTCCAATCCCACAGAAGAGTAGCACAAGGTGCCGAAAAAATTAATGCTGGTTCTGATAGAACGGTTTCAGACCACACATTGCATCACAGTTTGATGCGTATGGGGCTTTGTAAACACAGACTGGTCATTGTGCCCATGCTGGTCCATCACCGAGAGCTCCTACATGGTGGGCACATGATCATCCGAACTGGATCACGGAGCAATGAAAGAAGGTGGCTTGGTCTGATTAATCATGTTTTATTTTACATCATGTGAGTCTTCCTGGGTAAAAGGTGGGGGCAGTGTGATGCCCTAGGTGATGTCCTGAACCACCTACCTAAATCCTGTTAGCATTAAGCATTCCTTGAGGCCCTGAGTCATGAATTTGGGTGCTTAAAGGATCTGGTGATAACGTTGGTACCAGATAACACAGGAATCTCTCAGTGGTCTTGTATTTCAATGTCTTAATTATTCAGAGCTGTTTTGATGATTTCATGTTGTGTTTTTTTTATTATGGTGCCTGGAGTCAATACATGTTTGTTTTAAATCATTCAACATACAGATACTGTATTTATTCATAGAATGAACAAGCAGCTTATGGAATTCCCAATTCAGCCTGGATATACCTACTATCATTAACCAAACATGTCCAGACTGAATGCTATGGTGTGTGTACCAGAAACAGAGAGTGGGTTGCTCTGTGGGTGAACGTCTTCCTCGTAGCTACTGTATGTTACTACACCGCTTCTTCTTATCCACATGCATGAATGCTGATGTGTGTCCGTGTGTATTGTTGTGGAACACGCTTTATAGCCTTCAGGTTTGAAGGAGATATGATTCTTTCTTTCGAATCATATCTCCTTTCACAGTCTTATCTCTCTAACATCCACAGTGGATCAGCGCTCTATTGTCAGAGCTGCACAACATCGACTGAAATAATAATCAAGTGTTTGGATCTGTTACTGAATTCACACCACTGAAAAATCAATAGATGCCCTACACCCCCCCCCCCCCCCCTTTCACTGAGGAATCATAAGCGCAAGTGCAGCCGGCTGGAGGAAAGAGCAGAACATCACAATAAATAAAATAAAACACAAGTGGAGTGGGTAGGAGGTGAAAGAATGGGAATGAATTAAATTGAAAGAGAAAGAAAGAAAGATAGAGAAAGAAAGAAAGTAAGAAAATGAATAAAATTATTAGGAAGAAAGGAAGGAAGGAAGGAAGGAAGGAAGGAAGGAAGATGAAATAATGAATAAATGTATTGGAATGGAATAAAAAATAAAGGAAGATAAGCAGTAAAAAGAAAAACATGAAATAATGAAATAAATTGTTGAAAGAAAGAAAGAAAGAAAGAAAGAAAGAAAGAAAGAAAATGAATGAACGAATGAATGAAATAGTAGAAAGAAAGAAATTAAAGAAATAATTAGAAAAAAAGAATAAAATTATTAGAAAGAAAAACTAAATGGATGCATAAAATTATTAAAAGAAAGAAAAGAAAGAAAATGAATAAAATTATAAGGAAGGAAGGAAGATGAAATAATGAATAAATGTATTGGAATGGAATAAAAAATAAAGGAAGGTAAGCAGTAAAAAAGAAAGACATGAAATAATGAAATAAATTGTTGAAAGAAAGCAAGAAAGAAGGAAAAAAAGACAGAAAGAGAATAGAATAGAAAAGGTAATACAAAGAAAATGAATTGAAATGATGAAATAAAATGATTCATGTAATGAAAAGAAAGAACAGAGATAGTAAAATAATTATAATAAATAAAAATTAATTTAAAAATTAATTAATAAAAAATGATAAAAGAAAAACAAGAAATTAAAAAATGTAAGAAAGGGAAAGCAATAAAGTCAAACAATAAGTGCAAGAAATATGAATAAAAGGAGATAAAAAAGGATACATTTGGGAAAAGAGACAACTAGAAAATGAGAGAGGGGAAAATATTGATGGAGAGAATGAAGAAATGAGAAAGTGAAAGAAAATAAAGAACACTTAATGATTAGTTTACTGCAAATTTTACTTTATTAACCTCAGACTTGGGTCTCTCACTTTGGTTTGGTCTCTCTCTCTCTCTCTCTCTCTCTCTCTCTCTCCTTCCAGCGCTGTGTGTTTGTGGAACTGATCCGACACTCGTCGCCGCCACACTGATCCCGAATCATCTGACCTTTAAACCCTCTGCAGCTCCTACTTTAGGGCTCTGAACCTTTCAGCTGGAGCTGATGATAAAACTTACTTCCTCACTTCTACAGCCTCTTCTTCTACACACTGAAACTCCATCTCATTCTTTCCTTGGATAAAACGGATTAAAGACGAGCCGAGCCGCCGGTCTTCACGCCGTGGTACGCCTCTCTTAAAAGGCCACTAGGTCTGAGTTTTTTTAACAGAACTGGGAAAGAGTGTGGATGCTGAGAGCGTTAATGCTTTCATTGTACTCTGATACTCGAGAAGAAATGCTGAGCTCTCTGTGATCATTTTCTGAAAATTATACTGATCAATCCAACGATGTGTCATAAAAAGCTTTTAAAACATGATGATCAGGTTCAGTAGGCAGTATGCAAATATTCTTTTTATTCTCAAGTACAGAGAAGGAAAAGAAGAGAGAAAAAAGGAGGAGGAGGAATGGTGTACAAGATATCCAAAATGAAAAAAAGAAGCAGAATGAACAAATTTAAAATTAATAGAAATAAACAATAAAAGTAAGATTGGGGAAGGAATAAGAAAATAACTAAATGTGTGTAAAAAAAAAAAAAAAAAATTTAAAATAAAAAATAGGAAAGATTGTGAACGAGTATGAAATGAAAGACAATTAGAGACCAAAACTGAAAAAATACAAGAAAAATTTACTATTAAAAACAACTAGAACTACAAAGAAAAAGGAATAAAAGTTATTCATACAAAACAAACAACAACGTAATAAATCATGCAAACAAAAAAGGTAACATAAAAAAGAACAAACAAAATAAAAACAAGTGAAAAAAAAAACACTAACCTAACATTAAACAACACACTTACTAAACAAACTAAATAAATGAATCAATCTAAATTATCTAAAAACAACAACAACTAATACACAAATTAAACCAAAAGGAACAACCAAAACAAAATCTAAAAATCATGCAGGGGGAAAAAGCAAATAAAAAGCTAACATACAAAAAAATTCAAAGAAAAACAACAAATCAAACAATGAAAAGCACGCCAAGCCAAAAGCAAATAAACAAACAAAAAATACAAAAAGAAAAAAAAAATCAGGCTTTGTTTTTTAAAAGAAGTAAACAAGCAATTTAAGAAAGAAGAAAAAAAATTTAACAGAAAACAAAACAAATAAATAAGTATATACAAAAAGAAAAAAGACAAATAAAGGAATATGAGGGGGAAAAAACGGTACTTAGAAATACACATTTAAAATAATTTGCACTCTGAAGACTTTTTTGTTTGTGAAACTTTAAAGGTTCTCTGTAGAAGCCTCATATCTAATGACTGCTGCTTCAGAGCAAAAGGGAGAACTTTTTTTATATATTTAAAGTTGTAAAGGAGCCAGAAGAAGCTGCGGGTGGAGACGGAGAGGCAGAGTATAAAGGCAGAGGGGAGAGAAGGACACCGGGGTTAGCCTGTGTCGCTACACTGCAGCGCTTCAGGGGAATCATTTGCGCTGAATACTTAACACTCTGATTGATTTTTATATTCCTGAAATATTCTTGAACTCTGCGACTGCTGCATAATTAAAAGACTTTTTTTTCCCTACATCACTGATTAACTTCCTCAGAATAAGTTTTAAGCATCCCACACTGTAATATGCTGCATGTGTGAAAGTGAAGGAATAAAATCATCTCAGTGAGAAAAGAGGAATAAAAATAGCAGATGAGTCTCTCTGCGGTTCTTCTGTCACTCGCTGCTGCAGGGTTTCACTCCAAACAAGTGGCGACTCCCGCGACAAGAGTGTCAGGACACAAGTCCTGGAAGGAAGGAAAAGGGGAGGGATGGAAGAATAGAAGAGGGGGAAATGTGGGAAGAAAGAAATTAAGGAAAAAATAATAATAAAAAAGAATGGAAGGAGAAATGGAAAGAAAGAGCTCAAAGAGAGGGTAAGAAAGGACAAGAAAGAACAAAATGAAAAGAAGGATAGAAGACAAGGAAGAAGTGGGAAAAGGAGGAAAGAAATGTAAAAGGAAAGAAGCAAGGAAGGTAAGACAGAATGACATAAAATAACGAAATGAAAATGAAGAAATTGAGGAGAAATAGGACGCAAGAAAAGAAAAAAGAAAAGGAGGGAGGAGGAGAGGGAAGTACAGTATGAAAGTAAATGGAAGAAGGAATTGAAATGAGAGAAGGAAGGAAAATGATAGTAAAAAATAATAAAATGAAAAATGGGAGGAAGAATGGAAAGAAATGGCAAAGAAAAAGAAACATGAAAGGAATGAAGAAGGATATCAGAAAAAAAGAAATCAATAGGAAGAATAGGAGGGAGAATGAAAAAAGAGTGAAGGCAATAAAAGAAAAGAGGGAAAGAGGAAAGTATGAAAGTAACTAAAAAAGGGAAGAAGAAATGAAAATAATAAATGAATAAAAATGAACAATGGAATGAGGAATGTAAAAGGGATTTTAAAAAAAAAAGGTGAAGAAAGGACAAAACAAACAGAAGGAAAGAAGGCAAGGGAAGAATGAAAAAAGAAAGAAAAATAGGAAAGAATGACAGAAGGGAAGGCAGAATGATAATAAAGAAATAAAAAGGAAGAATGAGAGAAGGAACGATAGAGTAAATGCAAGAAAATAAAAAATAAAAACAGGCAAGAAGAAAGTAAAGTGTGAAAGAAAGGAAAATAAAAAATAAAATAAGAATGGAAGGAAGAATGAAGAAATGGGAAGGAAATGGGGCAAGAATTTATGTATGAGGTATAAGGGAAGTAAGGAAGGAAAGAAAAAAATCAATAAGAAGAACAGGAGGAGGGTGAAAAAAGAGTGAAGGTAACAAAAGAAATGAAAGAAAAGAAAAGAACGGAAGAAGAAAATATGAAAGTCAAAAGTGAAACAAGAAAGGACAAAATGAAAAAGAGGGAAGAAGGTAAAAAGGAATGGAATTAAGAATGAATGAAGTAAAGAAGGCAGGAGGATTAAAGCGGTAGACAGAAAGAAGAAGCTGGATGCATGTAAGGAAGGAGGGAAAGAGACAAAAAGGTCAGAAGAGGGAAGGAAAGAATAAAAAAGAAGGAAAGAATAAAAAAGAGAGAGAGAGAGAGATATCTTGCTGAGTCAGTGGGAAACAGTCTCATCAGATTTAACATGAAACATCGAGTTGCTCGGTGCATTTTCTTACTGATGGAGAGAGAAAAAAACATAAAACAGGAAGTAATAACTCTTCTGTTATGAGTGTGTTCGAGAAATTCACTTCAGCTGGAACAAATTTCTCATTTCAGCACTAAAGGAACAAAAAGAAAATACATTCGGGGACTTGGAGGGTTTGAGCGGAATCATTAGCCTTGTGTCACACATCAAAACTGTGCTAGCAGTGTTAGCAGTGTTAGCCTTCCTAAACTCATTCTCTCATCCACTCAGTGTTGCAGTAGCTCACTGCTTTACTGGCCAACACCTGAGTGGAGAAAGTTAAATAGATAAATATCTGATTACAGTTCAACACCTAGTCTGGTTCGTGAAACTGATGAAGGACGGAGTGGAGGGAGGGAGAGAGGGAGGAAGGAAGGATAATAATAAAAGAAGGAAAAAAGAATGAATAAATAGAAGAAAGACAGGAAAAAAGAAGGAAGAAAAAAAAATAATTTAAAAGAATGAAAGAAGAAAAAAAATAAAAAGCAGGAAAGAAAGAAGGAAACAAAAAAGAAAGGAAAAAGAAAAAAAAAAGCAGGAAACAAACAAAAAGAAAGAAAAATAAAAAAGACAAAGAAAAAAGAATAAAAAACAAAACAGGGAAGAAAATTGGAAAAAAAAAGGAAACAAACAAAAAGAAAGAAAAAGAAAAAAGACAAAGAAAAAAAGAATAAAAAAACAAAACAGGGAAGAAAAAAGGAAAAAGAAGGAAACAAACAAAAAGGAAAGAAAGAAAAAAAGAAAAAGAAAAAAAGAATTTAAAAAATCAGGGAAAGAAGCAAGGAGAAAAAGAAAGAAAGAAAGAAAAAGAAAAACAGAAAGAAAACTGAAAAAGACAAAAGAAAGAAACAAGTAAAAAAACAAAGAAACAGAAACAAAAAAATTAAGGAAAAAAGAAATCAAAGACACAAAGAAAATAAAGAATGAAAGGAGGGAAAAAAAGAATGAAAAAAAAATTAATACAGAAAGTAAGAAAAAATAAAATAAAAAAGGAAAGGATGAAAGTAGGAGAAAAGAAAAAAGAAGGAAAAAGAGATAGAAAGAAAGAATGTACTGTATGTATGAATGAAAAAAAAAATGAAAAAAAAAAGGAAGTAAAAAATAGAAAAGAAAAAAGAAAAGAATGACAGAAAGAAAGAAGTGTATATGTGATGTGGCACAGATTTGACCCCAGATGCCCTTCTTGGCACAATCCTTCCCAGTTCATCCAGACTTGAGAGCGGGACTTGGAGTGCACTGACTCGTGTAACCTCTCGGTGGCTCAGAGGTCGGTTCCCTGACCGGAAATCAAACTCGGGCCATTTCGGTGAAAAGGCTGCATGAGAACCTGGGGAAATATAAGCAGAGGAAGGACTGGAAATAATGGAATGAAGGAACAAATATAAGGAATGCAACATTAGCATTTTTTATATAAATGTGTTAACTCTCCCATGCTCCTCTCTTCCTTTTGATTCTGATATTAATGCGTTAAATCTCACATGCTTTCTTTTTCATTTCGTTTTCTCTCGTTCTCTCTCCCTTGAGCTAACACTTCCTGGTTCATTTCCAGACATTAATCTATCTACAGCATACGACTTCCACTCCTCGTTCTCCCAGATTTCACCCCGGTTGCTAAAACACTTTCTGACAATCATTGTGTGTGTGTGTACTTGAGACTGTGACTCTCCCGACATTTGGGAAGCATATCGCACAGCGGACAGACCGGGCGACTCGTTCATTCATCGTTAATTATGAAACGTAACAGATATATGTGAGCATAGCTACACACCATGTCCTATAGGCGAAAGATCCCATTCACGTTGCATGAAGTTGTTCAATAGATAAAGCCGTTCCAACAGTATGAGCACACGCAGGGGGACGGAGACATCGCTCTGCGTGACGAAATGCCTCAAACTGCGATTAAACAGGTTTGGGGAATTTTTAAGCAGGAGGCCTGGTTTCAGCGACTACAGCACCGCCCCGGCTATTAATCCTCAATCGGGCGACTTTTTCTTTCTGTTTCTGAGTCCTATTAGATAGTTATTGATTTTTTCTTTTTTCTTTTCTGGCATCTGCAAAGACATGAATCAATAACATTCTGTTTCTCATGAAGGAAAAGCAACATGATCTACTGTAAGCGACGATGATCAGCTAAGGAGTGGAACTCACTCACTTCTCATCACTGTAGGTTTTGTCTTGATGCTGTTTCTTACATTTCTTTAAATTATTTTTTGATCTTTTTTGAAACTTGAGTCGATGCTAATCAGTCGGAGACAGCAACGGACATGAGAGAATGACAGAAAGTCTCACTGATCAGATATCATTTCCTCAAACGCTGTTTTCCAGGCTCAGTCGATAACCCTGTTCCGTTTTGGGCAAAAACATAGTCTGGCTCTCTGACATTACAAGTTATCTGAAGGACAGCAATATATATATAAATATATATTATTTTTTTGCGTTTCACGCCAGATGATCCGGCGCAGTCCGAGCCAGATTGGAGTGTTTGACGTTGAGCAAGTAAGATGTAGAGGTCAGACGGCACAGGAAAGTCAACCTCAGAGAGGTTTGCTCTCTGAACACCTGGTGCCTCTTGCTTCGGCGTGTAGTCATCCACCGGAGCTAATGAAAAGTGACTGCAGTGAGATGACAGGTGTGTGACGTTGGTGAGAGACCGTACAGAGGATGAGCGACATGTGGGAAGCAGTCCGAGCCGCTGGAAAAGAGTTTTCACACCTCGTGTCATCACGTGTACAGTAGGAGAACCAGGCTGGAGGGACGGAGAGCTTCAGGAACAGCGGACGGAATTTCAGGCGAGAGCGAAAAGTGGACGGGCGATGCATCATTCAGCAGATCCGTCTGCCGAGGCCGTGCATCACCGGCCCCGAGACGGATGTGACAGCGGCAATCGCACATCGGAAACGGAGCCAAAGGGCTTCCCGGAGAAGAGGTTGATGAATATTACATGCTGTCCCTTGTTCTCGTTCGCTGACTGGGTCATTCAGAACGCAGAGGGGGGAAATTTCATTTCATCCTTCACAAGACACTGTTTTAACCTGTAAAGCAGCGAGACATGACCTCAACCTCTGACCCAAAGCGATCGATCACGAGATGCTCAACACAAAGTTAGCAAGAACTTACTTTATTTGTTTACATTTTTTATTCATAAAGTTATTTAAACTCTTAAGACAAGGCCATATTTAAGATGTCCCACCCTCCCATGTCAACTGTACACATGTTCATATTCATACAGTAGCGTGTTGTGATTGAAGTGAATAGCAGTCTAGCTCTAATTAGTGTTGGGGGATTTCCTCCATTAATTCAGTTATTTCTAATTAAATGAACAGGCAGGATGTCGCTGAGGACTTGTAGAGAAAATATTGAAATATCACTTTAGAGATCTGGAATTTGAGGAGGAATTTAAAAACGTATAAATATAATCCAACTGTCCATCCTAAGCGATAATCCACCAGTCAGAGTTACTTCACTTCCGACTTCAGAACAAAGTGGGAAACTCCAAGTTTGTGTTATTAGCAGCTAACCTACAGTAGATAAATGATGCATGAGACGCATTCAAGTCAAACCGGGATGAAATTTATGGTAAAACTAAATTTATGGTAAAAATATCTGAACGGTGCAAACGTTTTAAAGAAGACCATACTGTACGTCCGTGATGATCCCGGTCGGGGTGGCTCGGAGACCACTGCAGTCGTTTCTCGTGAACATTCAGTGAGTGGAATAGATGGATAATTGTCGCATCTATCTGTGGGAACTGTACACGCAATCATTGACCAACACCACTTGAACGTTACAGGAACTCGGCTGGGAGTTAGTGCCACATCCCCTGTATAGTCCTGACCTCGTTATTTCCACGTTTGGGCCATTTCATGGAGTTCCTGGGAGGCCGGCGTTTCAGACGTAAAAATTCAGACAGGTACTGTAGTCTGATCGATCATGGCTCCAGCTTAATGAGATTTTCTTTCTCAAACAGTTTTTAAGGTTGAAGGTGCAAATATGTTTGTATGTAGCGCATTTAAAGAAAATATGTTTTATTTTTGTTTATTTCTGAGGCTGTGTGTGACTACTGTATGGTGATATGACATGACATAAAGCAGGAATACACCATGCACTAATCTTATCCAGAAAGAGCTAGTGCAGACTTCCATTCAATCCAAGCAGAAGCCGCAGCTAATAGTCTAATAAAAGTCAAGATGAACCTAATAAATGGTCGACTAAATAGTCCTGGTCGACTGGAACTAAAACCTACACCCACACCACCCCTGTGTGGATAAGACTTGGTGCCTCTAGCCACATGCCAGCACAGGTGGGAGGTTTGGAGATGACTGAGCTCAGGATCTAACCCCTCACTAAGTGCTGCGCTACCATGACCTGGTGGATCCATAACTGATTTAATAGTTGAGACAATCCAGATTTTTTTAAAAATCATCAAACCAATCACCACCTAACAAGCCACAGAACAACAGTATCCAAGGGGTACAAAAAATATCAGCAAGCAAACTAGGCAAACTATCCCTCCTCAGAGGAAAATCAAGACACTAGGCAAAGCATCACAATATTCCTAGATGTTTGTTCACACTATAATTCATGCAGGAAATGAAAAAAGCTAATGAGAAGTGTATAGAACTTGAGAGAGGTTGCCCCCTGGTGGTGTGGTGGTGATGGAGAAAATGTTTAGGATGTCTGTTAAATTCACTCACTCACTCTCACTCATTGTCTTTATTGTGTATACAGGGTCACAGGGGGCCTGGAGCCTATCCTCAGAGACTCGGAGGCATGGGACACTCTGAGTCAGTCCATCACAGTCCACACACACATGCACTCACACACTAAAGGCAACTTGGGAACGCCAATTAGCCTAATCTCCATGTCTTTGGACAGTGGGAGGAAACCGAAGTACCCGGAAGAAACCCAAGAAGCATGGAGAGAACATGCAAACTCCATGCACACAGACCCTGAGGCGGGAACTGAACCCTGACCCTTAAGTACAGTATAGTGGCATAGTGGTACCCATTTCGCTTTACTTCCACTTTACGACTGGAAATATGTAACAAACTGAGAGCAATACCAAGATGGCCACCAAGTGGACAGATGTTTACTAGAAGGTTAGTAAACTTAGCACCGGGCTGATATTGATGAATCTGTCTGCAACTCTCTGTGTGTATTAGCAAAGCTGAGGCTTTTGTTTGAACTTTTTAAAAAATCTGCAATTCAACTGGACCATTGTAAAGAACATGACACCCTGGATGCAAAGTCATTTTTTTATTTTAAACCTTTGCAATCAGCTGCTAATGTGGCTTATGCGTTGCAGTAAAGCAGAAAGGGATGCGGTCTAAACGGTACAGTCCACCCTAAGAAGTGGTATGTTTGTAGCGAGCAAACAGTGTGAATGATATTATTACGTCGTTCAGTCTAACAGGATTATAGCTATGAACACAAACAGGATCGTTCGAGAGCGGTGTGTATTTCGCGTCTGAGTGCGAGGAGAATGTATTCCTCCTTTTCATTGATCTCGGGGAAGTTGCGACCACGTCTTCTCTCTGCTGAACAAGGTGTCACTCACAGACACCAAACAACGCCACAATTACCTCTCCAGAAATCGATAGGAGTAAAAAAAAAAAAAAAAAAAAAAAGCCCGGAGCCTTTTCATGCCGCCACTTCTCCCGTCCCCTCCTGGTAATTGAATTCCTGTCTAAATACTCCCACAGCACCTCGGATTCTAATCCCGTACATTTCTCATCTCCTTCCTTTTTATTCTATTGAGGATCGAGAAAGAAAAACAGACTCTCAAAGCTGAGAAACACACAGATGAGCAAACCTCAGATGCCGTTCCGTAGAGACGTCTTCTAGGCCCCGGCATGTCAAAACAGTTATGTTGGCTGACAAAACCATAAATAACATCCGTATGAATAAAACAACCAAGAAGATCATGAAAAACGCTTTTGACATCAGAGACGAAAGGGACGACTTTCATTTAATTGCAGGGACTGAACACTTCAAAGCAGTTAAGGAATGAAGCCGTTACAAGAAAATGATCTACTTCAGGGTGGTGTGATGAAGTGGAGGCATAGTTAACACACCAGAGTGCTTCTTCTTAACTTCAACTCTCCATCATCTTTGAATCTCACCGTCCACTTCTTGCAAACACTGGGTTGGACCCCTTTTGCCTCCAGAACTGTTTTAATTCTTCATGGCCTAGATTCAACAAGGTGCTGGAAACATTCCTTCGAGATTTTGGTCCATGTTGACATGATAGCATCATCCCATTGCTGCAGATTTGTTGGCTACACATCCATGAGGCGAATCTCTCATTACAACGCATCTCGAAGTAGGCCAGCGCTAAGAGCCTATAGATCCTGTAGAGCCGCGATTGATACAGTATGTAGCCTAGCGCTCAGCCAATGAGCTCTCTCCAGACCCCAGGAGGCTACAACATCACCCGGGATTCAAACTTGTGATTGTTGTATGATAGGGCGAACTCGTTACCGTTCGGGACATGGTCAGCAATGATACTCAGGTAGGCCGTAGCATTTAAACCATGCTCATTTGGTACTAAGGGGTCTAGTGTGGACCAAGAACCCAACACACACACACATCATAACACCCCCACCTCCAGCCTGAACCGCTGAAACAAGGCATAATCAATCCATGCTTTCACGTTGGTTACACCATCTTCTGACCCTATCACCCAAATGTTGCTGCAGAAATGAAGACTCATCAGAACAGGCAACATTTTTCCAATCTTCTATTGTCGGATTTTGGTGATCCCATGCAAATTGTAGCTTCCTGTTCTTAGCTGACAGGAGACAGTAGCAGCACCTGGTGTGGTCTTCTGCTGCCATAGCACATCGTGTTATTCGAGCTCATGTTGCCTTTCTATCAGCTTGAACCTGTCTGGCCATTCTCCTCTGACCTCTGGTATCTACAAGGCATTTTCACCCAGAGAACAGCCCTCACTGGATATGTTCTGTTTTTAAGACCATCCGCTGTAAATCCTAGACAAGGTAATGTGTGAAAGTTTTAGAAATACTCAGACCAGCGCATCTGAAACCAACAACCATGCCAAAGTCACTTCATGTCCCAAATCACCTTTCGTCTCCTTTCTGACCATGTTTACATGCCTAAATGCTTTGAGCTGCTGCTATATTTTTCATTAACAAGCAGTTGAGCAGGTGTACCACCTAATGAGTGGCCGGTGAGCATATATTACAGATTAACCAAAAAGCATAGACACCTCTTTTGAATGCATCTTCAATTTCTTCAATTCCTGATACTCAGCAACATTTCAGCAAAGGCATCCTGTATTAATGCTCTAGGTGTTAAACCAATAAACCAAAAAACCTTTGGCAATTTCTCCGTAATTTTATGTTGCCAAGCAACCAGAATTTGTCCAAAAAAAACAAACAAAAAAAAAACATTGTTATTTTATGAACATAACAGATTTCATTATGAGTGTTGGTGTTTTAGGGCATTTGGCATTTCATAATGTCTAATAACATATTTACCCGTGCAACAGACACCTTCAACTGGTTTATTGCTTTATTTAAGTTAGATTGATGGATCTAATATATATCTTTCTGAAAGCAGCTGAAAGTGAAGTCAGTCACATGCCTGCATGCATACATACATGTAAATCTATGTATATTGATTATTATTTTACATTTTAATTTGCTTAAGCAACGTTCTTCATACAGCCATGTCGTACATATACTGTACACACACATACAGAGAGAGAGAGAGAGAAAGAAAGAAATGTTGAAGTGTGTTCACGGCTCATTATAGATGTGTTTGCTTGTTATGGCGAACTTTTCCACACAGTTTTTCGGGGAGGCGAGCGACTATGAAGGTGTCCCAAGGTTGCAGTCACCATGGTAACAACAGGAAGTCAGAGGTGAACTCTTTGCCCTCCTGTAAACCAGAAGTGGAGGGCAGATGAACAGACCGGATGCTACATCCAATTCCACCAGAAATGAGCAGTTTAAGGGAAGCTGAAAGTTTACCATGGTCACTTTGCTGAATTTCTCTCTCTCTCTCTCACTCTCTCTCTCTCTCTCAGTATAACTGTATAGAAAATGTTCATTCAGGGTGCCAATCCATTCAGTCATCTTCTATACCGCTTTATCCTGTATACAGGGTCATGAGGGACCTGGAACCAAACCATCACAGGACACACACTCACATACGGGCAATCTGGAAACACCAATTAGTCTAATCTGCATGTCTTTGGACTGTGGGAGGAAACCAGAGAAAACCCACCAAGCACGGGGAGAACATGCAGACTCCATGCACACAGACCTGAGACGGAAATCAAACTTGGAACCTTGAGGTGCAAGGCGACAGTGCTAACCACTTCAGTATTGATTAATTTACAATTTGCATAACAATAAGATTAGATTAGATTGGATTAGATTAGATTAGATTAAATTGGATTGGATTGGATTAGATTAGATTAGATTGAAAGTGATTCATTCCCTCATCTGATGGAGAGCGGATATAAACGTAGCTCCAGCCAAGCACTTACGTCATGTTCCTGTAATATACAGCTGAGTTTCTGCTCAGTGCTCAGAGAGGATGACGGCTGTGAAAGATTCCTGTCTAATCTGGCGGTGTTTTTGACAGATCAAACTGAAGCGTGTCTCTATTTCTACTTCCTGGAGCTCACAGTGTGTACAGAGTCCCTGTTCTGAAGATTTAGAAGTTTTGATGTGCATCTTCCTTTTTTAGTTTCTAAACTTGTGATACTTCGCTCTCTGTTTAGTCAGAATTATTTGATCTTCAGATAATCATCTAATTGGATTTCTCAGTTTGGTGTTCAATATGTCTTTGGTTTGGGATTTAATTTCATTCCCCATATGTTCAGGGTACGTCTTCCGAATGCGATCAGTCTGGATTTGGTTGCATTTTGGTGTGTGCTTGAATAAGAGTGTGTGTCTGATAGTTTCTGGCTCAGGATGGAGAATTGTGTCACGATGTGGCTTTGGGAATGGGTATCTTCGAGTACTCAAGGGAGTTTGGATGAAGTCAGAATTTTGGAGTTAACATGCATCTCTCTCTCTCTCTCTGTCATCCCTTCCTTTTGCATGGACACTGCCATCTGGAGGCAATGTTTTCTTTTCTCTCATTTCTTCATATATCATTAACTTTCCATGAAATACCCGAAGATCCACGAAATGAAAGTATCATCATGAAACAACCCATCAGTTCCTCTACGGCACGACTCTTTAATTAAAACCTGATATTGTATCATATTCTATATTTCTAATGCACCATGCTGGAGTCCAAACTCCTTCAGTGTCCAATTACTTCCCAGACGCCGCAGTAAGCGTGATTGTTGCTGGCGGAGCGTATGATATTCTCGGAAGTGTTACCGATCCTTTTTCACTGCTTCTAATTTTCGCAGCGCTGCCTAAAGTGTATCTGTCAGACGTTTAAACATGATCTTCGCCTTCTCGTATTTTAAACAAATCGTTCAAAAATAGCCTGATTTATCTGTTCGCCCAAATATTTACATCTCAATGATGCACGCTGCCATTTCTCAGAACCCCATGGAGTATCGTTATTTTTATTTTTTTTTCTGTCGGTTATTCAGGACGTCTGTTCGTGTGTTAGTTGTTTAGTCAGAATAGTTATTAAGCAGAAGTCAGGTTCCTGGCGGGAATCTGGAGATAGGCATCACCCAGGTGTCGCCTTAATCTCTACACGAGTGCGTGATAATGAGACAAGCGTTCCTCTGAAGCCGCTGCTCCATTTAAACACCCGAGAGGATTATAATCCAGTTTGCACAAGAATGCGGTGTTTGCTGATGAAAGAATTCACAAGATGACTTCATTTCCCTCCCTTACTGTCATCTCCCAGGCTTAAGAAAAAATACAGATGTCAATATGTAAATATTGGGAGAAACATTTAATTCCAGTGTCCTACAAGAGATTAAATCGATTAAATCTGAAAAGCGTGTAAATTGTGATGATGGTTAATAATCTATGGCAAAATCCTGGTATAATATACTTTCTTAAGCTCTATTATGGAGTTGAGAGAGTGATTGAGCAGATGCATCACTTTCTTATGTTACACAATCAGCGCCCCCCGGTGCAGATAGGGTTAAGGACCTTGCTCAAGGGCTCAACAGTGACAGCTTGGTGGAGTCTTAACCGTTTGAGCCACCACTGCCCGCAATATTATATTTGTAGCTATTCTTTCTTTTCTTTATTGAAAATTAGTTTTGCAAGTCCAAATCAATGTCAGAGCTGCAAATCCATGTTGAGTCTCAAAGTCTCTGAGCTGCAAGTCAAAATCAAGTCCATGTCCTTCAGAGACAAAGTCCATGTTGTGACACTCGTCTCTAAACCACAATTCCCTGTCAAGTCTCGTGTCTGGAATCCCTGAGCTGCAAGTCCGAAATGAGTCTCTTAGCTGCATCTCCAAGTCAACCCTCAAGTCTCTGAGCTCCATCTCCAAGCTGAGTCTCTGAGCTGCTCATCCAAGTCATGTTTCACATTTCAAAACTGCAAGTCCATATCAAGTCTTGAACTTTTGAGCTGCGGATCCCAAGTCGAGTGTCAGGTTTCTGAGCTGAAAATCCAAGTCTTGTTTTTGAGCTGCAAATCCAAGTCAAGTTTCTGAACTGCAAGTCCAAGTCAAGTCTTAAGTTTCTGAACTGCAAGTCCAAGTCAAGTCTTAAGTTTCTGAACTGCAAGTCCAAGTCATGCTTTACATCTCAAAAATGCAAGTCCATATCAAGTCTTGAACTTTTGAGCTGCGGATCCCAAGTCGAGTCTCAAGCTTCTGAGATGCAAATCCAAGTCATTTTGAGCTGCAAATCCAAGTCATGTTTCTGATACTGCAAATGCAAGTCGAGTCTCAAGTCTCTGAGCTGCAAATCCAAGTCAAGTTTCTCAACTGCAGGTCCAAGTCAAGTTTTTGAACTGTAAATCCAAATCAAGTCTCTGAGCTGCAAATCCATGTCAAGTTTCTGAACAGCAAGTCCAAGTCAAGTCTTTGAGCTGCAAATCCAATTCAGATTTCTGAGCTTTGACTCTCGAGTCACGTTTCGAGACTCACATATCTAATCTAAAAGTCCAAGTCAAGGCTGAAGTCTTTGACCTGCATATCCAAGTTGAGTGTCAGGTTTTAGTGCTGCATGTCCAATTTAAGTCAAATGAGCTACAAGTCTAAGTTAAGTCTCACATCTTCAAACTCACATCTCTAAAAGTCTAATACCTGACCTGAATGTCCAAGCCGAGCCTTGAATCTCAACTCTCTTAGTGAATTCTATAAGTTGAGTCACAATAAGTCATGTTTTCAAGATGTGTTTCCAAGTCTCAAAGCAGCAGGTTGCTGTCGATCCTCAAATCTGAGTCAAGGCTAAAGTCTCTGTGCTGAATGTTCAAGTTGTTTCTTCAATAATTGTCATCATTTATTTATTTTTAGCTTTTTGTTTTTTTTAGTCAGGGAACATTTTTAATTGATTTGTATGTTTAGGAGATAATAGCGTAAAATAAATAAATAAAAAGACAAGCGCTCGCTCTGAGTTGTGCTTCTTAGGGATTTTTGCTATGATAATATCTGCTTGAATGTGAACGGTCCTTCGGGCAAAAATACCACATTAGAAGCGAAAAATGTATAGCCTTGAGCAACTCCCAATCCATATGTACACCATTTCATGTGTCCCAGAACATCACCTGTTCCCTTCATTCATCTTATTTTTCTCAACTATTTTACCAAAAAAAGAAAAAAAAAAAATATATATATATATATATATATATAAAGAGAGAGAAAGAGAGAGAGAGAGTATCTCAGTTTCTCTGTGTTTCCATCCTGCTGTTCCCCTGTGATCCTGCGGTTTGTCGGTTTATTCAGAGATCCAGTTCATGTTCTGCTGAATATTGCAGGAGAGATTTGCCCACTTCCTCTCGGGTCTATCCTCCAGCACATCTTCCGAAATAACTTCAGGGTTTAATGTGATATGAAACACAATCTCAGTTTCAATGTCAGTATACTGTACAGTACTGTATATGTAATAAATAAATAAATAAATATATTCAAAGACATACCCGTGTTTTGTATTTATTTATTTATTTATTTATTTTTATAGACAGTATTACTTATGTACGTAAATTAAGGTAATAATGGGAACTTTTAAAATTGTAATAATTTATTTCAATGTATATAAAAAAAATTTTTTTTTCAATTGCATGAAACCTAAAAGTCAATAATCTGTAATTCAGCTTATAACAACACACACTATCGATTCTGACACTGCGATGTAATTTCACAGCTCCGAGCAATTACTGCCGAACAATTCCACAAGATCCGTATCGGAAAAAACATCAACACATCATGATAAATGAGATGTACGGGATTAAACTTCAGCACTTGGACTTTTTATATTTTTTACTTCCAGCGCTGTTTGTTTATCATGTTTGTTCACGCTGCCATCTTTAACATGACAAGTTTATATTTCGAAGAGTTTTTTTTTTTGTCATAAATTCAATATCGATCCGGCTTGCTGTGATTTTTGCCACAGTGTAAAAGCAGGAATCGAGGAACGATGTGTTTAATAGTGGAATAAAAGTGTGTGAGAGTGAGTGTATAAGGTGAGATGATTAGAGCTGCGTCCATTTGACTGCAGACTGATATCGATCTGTGTTTATTTTTGTGTAAGAAGGAAAAAAATGAAAGCTTCTGCGGTGATATTTGATATGAAATATTTAGAAAGAAAAGCTCCTCAAGTTTATGTAGATATTAATAGCTTTCCTAGCTCAGGGCGTTTCCTATACTGTGTGTTAGAAACAGAATAAAAATGAGTGCTCTTATCGTAGCTGAGCACAGTGGTGTTATAATAATGTGTAAAAAAAGAAAAAAACTCCTTTTTTTCCTTTTAAATGAATATAAAGCAGACTTGATCCACACACAGTGTTTAAAAAAAAAAAAAAAAAAAAAAAAGCATTGACAGCTTTATGACTTCTCCTTCATACATGACTTGGTGGCACCGAAATAAAATGATCCCTATTCTTGTGTCACCTGAGGGCAGCTGGGAAAATAATCCGTATGCAGATAATGGAAGTGCTACGAAACGCTTGTAGGCACAAGGACGAAGCAGCCGCTGCCGTCACCTGCCACACTCCATCATCTCACCGCCTCGTGTGACAGCAAGCTCCAGAGACTAGCGCAGGCCGAGGATACGGGAACACAGAGTCTCGGCACGAGGAGAAGCACTGGACGTGCAGGATAGAGGAGAGAGAGGACAGACAGAGATGTGTCGCGCAGTACCGTGGAGAATTCAGTGCTAGTTATAGATGGGGTAATGAGAAAAATGAGAGAATATAAGATGGAGGATGATGATGGGCAGTCAGATGTGAATGTCTTCTTCTAATATATAAGTGAAAGACATACTGTACACATCTGCCTATGTATATAATACTAATATGAATAATACTCATATACATTAATATAATCTTATTAGTGACTTATTAGGGCATTGCAGCTAGTTACAAATAAGAGAAGGTGATTTGATTGATCATTGAACAAAACACACAACCGAGACCAAAATGATTCGTGATCGCTCTTTAACATTTAGAATCCTTGAATGCTGAAAACCTCCATAGATGTGATAATCTGGTCATTCAGTACATACATTTTATTGCCCCATAACATTGCTGAGTCTAGACCTGATCGACTGAAGCAACCCCAGATCATAACACTGTCTCCAGAGGCTTGTACAGTGGACACTACGCATGATCGCTTCATGTGCTTCCCTTCTTACCCTGACACGCCCATCACTCTGGAATAGACTCGATCTGGACTCATCAGACCCCATGATCAAAGTCCATCGCTCCAAATCTTTATAATCCTTAGCAAACTGAAGACTCTTTTCCGGTGGTTTGGACACACACCTGTTCAGTCCTAATCCTGGGTGTCCTCATCATATTGTACCATTAGGCCTTGTTTACACGGGCGTTTTTCTGCAGTTCGTAGCGTCCGGTGAGCGCGGATGAAGCGCCGAGGTGTTTTCTACACATAGGAGTCAATGAGAGTGTTCACACGGGTTTTGGTGACGTGCGTTTGTCCGGCTGCGCGTTTACACGGCGTTAAAAAACGTTGCATGCAGCTTTTTCTTGCCGTTC
>JAQQZT010000013.1:16269994-16285108 GCA_030068275.1 Clarias platycephalus | reverse complement strand
GTCTTCTGTATATACTTCTGTTTATACTTACTGTATATACTGTATATATACACCGCAGGTCTTCTGTATATACTTCTCTATATACTTAATGTATATACTGTATATATACTGCAGGTCTTCTGTATATACTTCTGTTTATACTTACTGTATGTACTGTATATATACTGCAGGTCTTCTGTATATACTTTCTGTATATACTGTATACAGAAGGTCTTCTGGGGTGTTTCTCGTATGCATGGGTTAGAACGTACGTACCAAAAGCAATCCAAGGAAGAATAACTTATGAAATGTTGACAGAATTGTATATTGTACAGTATATACAGTAAGTATATAATGTATTATTGCTTTCACTCGATTAATAAAATTTCATCTACTTAATCATAGTCATAGACTGCATTGTAAACATTTCAATTAGATAAATGTTGAATTAATTAATATTTTTACACTTCTTACAGTGGTATTTGTTAAAGCAACAGGTAACATTATGTTCTTTGGACACAGACTGAATAAAGTAAAAAAAAATCATCCCTGAGATGCAATCACATGATTTTTTTATGTCCCCTCTGGCATCTGATGGTTGTTATGCAGACTTTGTGACCCCAAGATGCTCTTTAACAGTGAGCTTTCGAGATTTATTTATTTTTCCTTCCCCTACCGTCCTCCTCACCGGGCGTGGTGGCAAGATAAACTCGGGTCCTTGTCCAGCCTTGTTTGTCACTGTCCCAGTTGTTTTAAACTTCTTAATGATTCCTCTGACTGTAGATATGGGCAAGTTTAGGCGAGTGGCTATTTTCTTGTAGCCATTGCCTAACGTATGAAAGTTGACACACATCTGCATTAATTGAATAGGGTGTTCTCTTGTTTTTTTCATGTTGAAGAGTGGATAAGAGAAATACAGTAGCCCTGTGTGTCACGTCATATTTATACCACTGGGAAACAGGAAGTCTAGGAATTATTCATTAAAAAGTTTCTAGATACTCTGATCAACTTGATCAACAAAAATGCTCTAATTACAATTATTTTATCGGAATTGTTAGGAGCGGAAATAATCATGGAACAAGTGGTTTTATAAAACGAAATAATAGTTTTTTTTAGTCATGTATTTAGTATTTTTACTAAATTAAAAGTTTGATTTTTTTACAATTTTCAGTGTAAGATTATTCGTCTGAAATAAAAAATAAATGTATTAAAAGCGTAACATTTTAACCAGGGGTGCCAATAATGGTGAGCAGGACTAAACACAAACACTTCCAGTCAAAAGTTTGGACACACCTACTAATTCCATGTTCTTTCGTGATTTACATTTTTTTCTAGACTGTAAAACCATGCTGAAGGCGTTTATCCAAAATACACAATAACCTACATTGAACAGTTGGTATAGAGATGTATCTGCTACTTACTGTATGTTCTATAAAGCTTTATAACGGTGCTGTTTGGTGATTGGTGATTTCTGAGGCTGATAACTCTAAATGAACTTTTTTTGGTCTTGCTTTTCTGGGGGGGTCTTCATGAGAGACAGTTTCATCTGGAGCTTGATGGGTTTTGCAAATGCACTTGACACAATACTGTTCTTGCAAAAACTATTCCAGAACAGATGACCTTCATGTCTTAAAATAACAACTGACAGTATTTGTTGTTACATAATTATAATTATAGTCACATGTGTTGTTTCATAGTTTAAAAAAGCCAGAGATTGTTCTAGAATGTAGAAAAGAATTCTTTTTGTCCAAAGTTGCACTCATTACTCATGCTCACTGCTAGTACTGTATATGGGGCCTTGAAAGCACTGCAACTTAGTAAAAATATGTTTGAGTAATAATTCAGCCCACCTGAGTGAGAGAAAAGAAGAGGCACTTGCACTTTGTGAATACATCACTGCCACTGTCGGCTTGTCACAGTCATCCTGTGACCTTCTTTTGTCGTGGGTTATTGTGTCATCGTTTGTCAACCGCAGTTAATTACGGACGAGTTGATGTATCATGCGTTTGAAGCCTTCCTCCTCCTCTTGTTGGTCTCATCGCTAGTGCGTCACAGCCAGACCTCGGACGTGAGCTGCGTCCACAAGGGGATGTTAGGAAGCGAGCGATGATTCAGTATTATCATCTGCCAAGGAATTTAGGTGTCCTAGAATAGCAGGGCAATAACTTTTTGATTTTCTTTCTCCTCCATCATATATTTTATTTTGAATTCTGTGTGAATAGTGTGTGTGTGTGTGTGTGTGGGTGTGTGTGTGTGTGTGTGTGTGTGTGTGTGTGTGTGTGGTTTCTGACTGTGATTGAAGAAACATTTAAAACATACATTTCCTTTACTTTGTTATACTATCCATCTGACAAGCTGGAAAAAAATCTGAATTTTAATAGGGTTTTAATGTAATCCATTAATACTCCATTGTTTCTGCACCAGCATCCATTATACACCATCCACCAGATCCCAGTCCGGTCCTAAGGGACTTCCTAACAGCCTGAAAGGAATTTTTGCGATTTCAGCTCCAAACACATCTGAGCTAAATGGCCGTGCTTTGCTGGTGTGAGGGAATCAAATCTAAATGAAAATGGACAGAGTAGAGATCCCTGAGAATCCCCACTTACAGAAAATTCATATGATTCACGTATAAAAGCCAGGCATTGTTTTTAGACACTGCATGTTACAGTATGTCTTTTTTTTTGCTCATTAATGTGTTTTTGTTTTTCATGTGATTCTTTTTTTTTTTTAATACATGACTTTTTCTCAAGAGGATTCAATCCACATGATTTTTTTTTCACATACTTCATATATTTTTTTTCTCAAATGGTTGATTTAATTTATTTTTATATATTTATTTTTACGCAATTATTTTCTATTCACAGGTCATTTTTTAACATAAAAATAGTTGATATTCACAAGTGTTTTTTTTCAGATTTTTTTATTTAGATTCACATGTAAAATTTTCACATTTTAATATAAATTTTTACGAATCTTGTAATTTGCGGGTTAATTTTTTTTCAACATGTAACACGCAAGCAGTGTTCAACATGTAATGAAGCAAGCAGTATCAAAAAATATGTGCATGTTTTCTTTGAGTCACAAAAATGTGAAAATAAAAACACAAATGGGAAAATATGTTAAATTGTTGTGGTTATATCATTCTGAATTTTATGTGATTTTTATTTTATTTTTAATTATATAATTTTTTGCAAAATGTTTCAAAAAGCTATAAATCCACCCTCTCAAAGTTGTGTCAAGATGATCAGCCTGCAGTGGTCTTTGTGGTCATTCAGTTTATTATTAATAATAATATGGTATAATATGGAGTTTGAATATAAAATACAACAAACGTATGCTTGGATTATGATTTTGTAGCAAGTCAAAGAGAAAGTATTGGCAGCAAATTAGATCAAGAAAAAAAGTGTTGAGTTCTTGTGTACACAAAACCTGTTTAATTACAATGAACATCATGAGAAACATTTCAACATTTCAAAATGTTTAAAAATGTCAGTTTACAGCATCATCATCATCATCATCATGCTCATTCTCTACCAGTTTCAGTTTAGCTTCTGAGCATGATGACAGCTCGCTTGCATAGTACAGATATGTACTATCTGTATAACATCTGTTCATGCATCAACTGTCCACATGTGTCAGTCATGAATCCCAAATACAGTGCAAGTGATAACAGGAATAAGAGGGGAAAAAAGAGATATATGGATTTGAAAGTGAAACGGAAGGTTGAACTACAAACTAACTTCAGCACTGTGCTTCCACTACAGTGTCTCACATAGGTGAGCAGGTTTGTTAAATATATAACATGGTGCTCGCACAACATCCAGAATGTATAATATCCTATTTCACAGAACGTACAGTATCGCGGATGTTAGGCCATGCATACCTGTCATCATTTATTACTGCTGGAGAGACTCCAATGGCAGTAACAGAGTGTAAACAGCCTTTTTCTTGGCTTCAACATTCTCCAATAATCCACTGAAGCATTCAATTTACTTGCGGAAGCCAGTGTTTTGCACAGCTCACGGTTCCAATGTACTGATCACGTGACAGAAAGAAGTGATGCGATTGGTTCATCACAATGTGTCAGTTTTTGCTCGAAAACTGGGCCTGCTGTGGTTTGTTCAAACCCTGAAAGTTAAAAATTGCTAAAATAAGGCACTCTTGGTGTAGTGGTTAGCGCTGTCGCCTCGCACCTCAAGGGGCTGGGTTCGAATCCCTCCTCAGGGTCTGTGTGACGATGTGTGAGTGAGGGATTGAGTAAAAGTCTGAGAATGACATTTATCTCAATTTGCGGTAAAACTGTCCATATGGTTTAAGTTTTCAGATGTGGTTTCCTCGTATGAATAATAATTTTTTTGCATGAGATTCATGGCAGACCATGCTGAAATGCATTTTTCTATGTTTTTCATCCCTGATCACATTATTGCAAGCATTTCCACATCCCTTATTACGTGAATCTTATGCTTTATCTCAACTCATGTCTGCATTCTTGTCTTCGAACATCTGTGTGATGCTTGTACACTGATGTGTGTGTGCCTGCGTTTGATGGAAGTTTTTTTTTCTCTTTCTTTCTTTCTTTCTTGGTCCATGACAGTCTGTCTTTTACCAAACCTGCCATCAAAGAGAATCATTTTCCCCCACTAAAAGATCATTTTGTCTCAAGTTTCACGTCTTACGGACGTTTCTGTCACTTAGCTTTCTTCAGAGACCAGACGGAGAGAAGAGTTGTCTGATGCAGGTGCAAAGATTGCCGACGTGATGATTAAAATCGGTGCTTGTGAAATGCGCACTTTTGAAAGGGCTTACATTTCTGAAGATGTTACACCAGTGAAAACCATCACACTGTGAAAAAGAGATGAAAAAGAATAACTGGCTCTTGTTCTTTCACATTGTGGAAGAAGCTCTTGGAAGTAGCCTTTATTTAAATTTAGGCTTTATTTCTCCTAGAAATGATTATTATTTTCTTTTAATCTAAGAATAATATCTAGTACTCCTTTCCATTGGGTTAAGTTTCTACCAAGGCTGTGCCTAACGACTCGTCGCTGCAGACTGCGCTGAAGGTTGGCGCTATTGTCAGCGCTTTTGTGTCAGCACTTTCCATTTTCATCCTGAAAGAAAGCTGATGATATCTGAGAGGACCGAGAGCTCCACGGAGAGCAGATGTTCTTTCTGTGGAGTTGTTTGTTATGAAACTGCAGACTATGACTACGCCGCTGACTCCCGAAACGCCATGTCTTACCTAATATAGCGACTTGTTGGAAATCGAATGCAGGCAACACCAAAGGCATTTTTTTTCCTCTTGTAAATTAGTTTTTTCAAAGCTACGATTGAAGTTGCTGGATTTAACTGACAATCAATCTATCAAATCAGTGAATTAACTAAATAATTACCCGAAATATTCAACTAAGAACAATGCTATCTGTTGTTAATAAACACATGCTATTAGTTATTCTATAATTTAACTAAAAACATAATCTATCTTCTGTTTTAATCTTTAAAAACCTTACTATATTAAGGTGTTGAATGATGCAATAATACAAGGGTGAGTCAAAAATTGTCCACAAATTATTACTTTCAGAAAAGACATATACAGTACATAATCTTCTCGACATAACCTCCTTGTTTTTCAATACACTTTGTCCATCTGTCGACAAGCTTTCATATTACCTCATTAGAAAATGTTTAAGGCTGAGCTGTGAGCCACGAATGCACCATTGTCTTCACTTCTTCATCGGAAGTGAATCTTCATCCTCTTAGGGCTGCTTTAATGGGACTAAACAGGTGAAAGTCTGATGGAGCGAGATCAGGACTATATGGAGGACACTTTAACACCTCAAAATGAAGTCGACAGTGTGGCCAGAAATGTGCAGATGTGTATCATCACGACATCCTCAGATATCAGTCCTCTGCGTTTAATCCGAAGTTTAGCCTTCAGTTCTTCAATAAGTGTCTCACTGTAACGAGAACTGTTGATTGTTGAACAGCTTTGTTCCTGATAATGTTCCAATTATCAGTTGGCAGTATCAATACTGGCCCTTGAGAATCCCAATTCTCAAAGGCCAATTTTCTTTGAGGATGTTTCCATCCCATGCTCTGCCGTTTACTCTCAGGCTCGTAGTGATGAATGCGTGTCTCGTTATCATCAGTATCTGTCAAAATTTTGTTTGCAGATATCCAAATGCCTCTGGTTATGTCCTTTTGTTAGTCATTTCGGCACCAGGTACACCCTCATACCACAAAAAAATTATCAATTTCATGCAAAATCACAAATGGGGCATCCATTTTTGCTCCCACCGAAGTTACAAATGAATCGATGTAACATGTTTACACTTGTACAGCAGTGACTGGGGACATGGTCGGTAGCCTTGAATGGAAAATGCTGATGAGACTGTGCGGTCAACAGAAGTTTTAATATAACTGGAGTGCGGATCATTTTTGACTCACCCTCGTACAATAACAATGTGACATTACTACAAAGAAAGTAGTCCGGAAGGATTTTATATTATGTTTTGAGGAAGACATTCTTTGTCTCATTCTTTTGGCTCATTGTCAGACAAATGATGGCTTGGTTTCACCTTCCTACTCCAGGGTTGGTGTTAACACATCTTGCATGTCCTCTCTGTGCTTGTTGGGATTTCTCCAGGTACTCCAGTTCCCTCCTCTAGTCCAAAGACATGCTGATTGGCATTTTCAAAAGTTTGTGTGCTTGTGCCCTAAGTTCCTTTGAGTATGCTCCATCCCCCCACAACCCTACAGGGGACAAGCTTTCTGGTTAAAGGATGGATGGATGGATGGGTAGATGGATGGATGGATGGATAGATGGATGGATGATAAGTAAGCTGTTAAATATGCCACTGCAATGGAAAATCTTTCACCTGAAATCTACATGCTTCTATTTTGGGTAAGTTCTTTTGCTATTTTGAGAATGAAATTTTATTTCCCTTGCATACAGAATTGCATAAAAATGAAAAGGATGTTATCCATTTTTAAAGCCACGTTTCCTGAGAGGTTCATTTGGCCTCTATTCGTGCCCAGAGTGAGAAGACCTATTTATTTATTTACTAAAAATCATTTGCGCTGGATCAAGCTGGGTGAGAAAAATCTCATTTTCTGGCAGCATCCCAACACACAGAGGAGGACCGTGCTTCCTGCTCTGCAGGGCCGCAGGGAATCTAGTTTTGTTCAGAAAAAGAACAAATGCCTGAACGGTTACAGTAAGACCAGAGACGGTGAAAGTATCTGGGAAGGAGTAATTGGATATACAGTGTAGCCATGGGAAAGCCAACATGCACGGCATATATCGCCAGGATTTGGTAATAAGCCTCGAACAAATCTGCAACCAAGCCCTGGATAGGATTAATGCAATGAGCCATTCGACCATCATCTCCAAGAAGCATGTACTTATATTTGGTGGATTATCATGGCAAACTCTCATGCCTTTAATAAAGCTTCTCAAAATGCAGTACTGTACACGATTCCAGTGGGTGAAAGCAGTACCACTAAAACTCTGTCCACTGACAAGAAACTCAAGAAATCATGATGACATTTTACAATTAAACAGTCAGCTCATATTTCACTTCTTATTCCTGCTTGTTAAAATGTCACGGCTTGCAGATTTTAACTTGAATCCTTTTGCAAATTCTGTCAATGGATGTAAAGCATCACTGAAACTTCTCAGATGTTGGACTTCTCAGATGATGTACTGATGAACATGGGGTGGAGTTTGAGTACAACAAAGATGTGTCACAGCTATTAAATTAATGTTTAATCCACATCCACATTTTTGTGGCATCATAGTTATGAGCCATACAACAAAATATTTCCCAGTCGTGAACTGCAGATGACTATTTTGATTGATTGATTGATTGATTGATTGATTGATTGATTGATTGATTGATTGATTGACTTTACAAAGCCATTTTGCTTCTCAGCAAATTAAGGTTCTAGATCTCACAATGCAGAGCTACCGTATAACAAACATTCAACAACCCTGTTGCCTTGCTCTTCTCTTGGTTAACCGATATTCAGAATGTTCTGATTAGCCAATCCCAGAAGTTATTGATAAAAATGCCAGTGCATACTGTAAGTACTCATGTTCAGAACTAGAATGTGTTATTTGGGATCTTAATAAATCAGGGCCTAAATGTTCTAAAAGTGTTCATGTGTTCAAAATGTGCTCATTCACCTCAACACACTAACCAGATGTTCCAAATGAACACATATTAAAAAATTACAGTACAGACGTTTCTAACCAAATCAAAAATCCCCAATGTTTCTAACCAAGTGTCCCTGACCAATCCCTGATTTTTCTAAATAACTGATGAAGATCTTGATCAGTACCATTACAAACCACAAGTGTTCTTGAACAATTGAAGATGTTCCTCACCAAGGAGGTTGCTCATTTTCTGGCAGCAGACAAAACAATCTTAGGTGGTTAGGACCAACCTGAACTGTCCTTGGTCTTCCTAATCTGCACACTGACTGATTCCAGACATTTCTCACCAATCAGAAATGTTCCTGACTAACCACAAATATCCATTGCCATTTACAGATATTCCCGATCAATTAAAGATATTCCGGAACATCCAAAAATGTTCTTCAGAACAGAACTGTTCCTGAAATATTTGTAGCCAACTGCACATGTTCCTGAACAACCCGTCGATCTCAAGTCTTCCTGATTATCACACTTGCTGATCTCTGATGCTCCTGTTGAATCTTAAATGTTAGATGTTGCTAATCAGGCACCCCAACTGCAAATGTTCCTTAACAAATAGAAATTGTCCTGACCGAATGCAACTGTCCGTGAATTGGTTCATCTTAAATGCACCTAGTGAATTTTAGATCTTCACCAATCCCAGATGTTCTTGATGAGAACAACCTAGTATGTTCCTTCATGTACTCAGATGTTTCTGATTTCACAATCATTAATCTCAGACTTCCTCAACTAATTTAAGATGTGGAAATGCACAGATTGTTGAAAGCGGAATAGATGGTCGTCATTGTGAAGGGTTTTGGCATAGAGAGCGGGAGAGTGTGTGTGTGTGTGTGTGTGTGTGTGTGTGTAGGAGGAGAGAGTGGACAAGAATGTAGTTTAAGCATGGCCTGAGCAATTACGTAGGGTGTGTGTGTGGGAGACTGAACTATTATTTCTGATTCCTGCACATCACCACTGAACAGTAGAGGGGAAAAAATTATGTTTTGTCACATAAGTGCACAGATAGATGCAAATCTGTGCCTACTGCCGCCTCTGAAACTTTCCTGCTGATTGGGTTGGGTTGGGTTGGGAAAAAATTCACTCAATACTTTCAGTTCACAATACACTCAGACATTGTGGAAGCTTTGATGGTTGTGATTGAGATGCACTTAGTCTGGATGATGAAGTGAGTGTTTGTTCTTCGGATTTAAAGCAGGTACCCTGCGTGTCAGTCACAGGTGCTGGGTTTTATGCCGGGAGAATAATGGATCTATCTTGCTGGGGTCAGTATGTGCTTTGGGCCGCGTTCATCACCCAGACATCTTTATGGCCGCTTCAGATGAAAGAGCCGCTGAGCGTCTTCATTTAAGGTCTGAGGCCGTTTCATTAGCCTCAGTCTCCTCTCATTATTTCCCAAGCTCTTCCTAGAAGTAAATCCTGCATCCTGACCTGACAACTCCGCCCAGTGCAATAGAGACGCTTATGGGGGCGCTTCAATTAAAGTGACACGGAATCAATGCCATTATCGCCGGTCAATGCAGCCGCTGCATTTTAGAACAATGCAGCTAAGGGTTTTTCAGCGCTCCACCACAGATCATTTAACGTTTCTTCTGAGTTTTGGTGATCGAGGAGGTCGATTTCCTTTTTCACAATAGATTTTCTCACCATTTTAGTTAAGGTGACCTGCTCTATTGAATCCACCAATAATGACCAGCAGTTATTCATTGGCGAGCTCAACAAGAGCACCAAGTTAAAGAGAGTACGACTTCAAGGCAACCAAAATCAAGCATTTATTCTATATTCTATATATAAACCTATAATAGACTGAATCTAATTTTACTCTGTTTTTGAAGGAAGCTCAACGGTTCTTTGGTTTATCCCACTGTGGAACCATCAGGGGTTTTATCTCTATTCAACTGCCGAATAAACTGATTTTTCCTTTAAAGGAGCTTCCAAGCAGAATCCTTGTAGAAACCTACTGTAAGACTTTTTGTCTTTCTAAAGAACTGAGAAGGAAGATGTGTCAGATGGTTAAGGTGCTACAGTATGTTGTTGAATTGGGGATCCGAGGAGCCAGGTTTGAGCCCTCCTGTCGATGGTTGCCACACCACATACTACCCACTGGATTCAGTGCCAGTCCCAACCCCAGTTAGAAAAACGAGTGGGTTACATCAGGAAGGACATCCAACATAAAACCTGTACCAAGTTGGGTGTGGAGTGGATGGTCTGCTTTGGCGACCTCTTGACGGGAGCAGCTGAAAGAAAGTTTTTAAAGAACTCAGAAGGAATCCTGTTTGCTAAAGTTTTATTTACATGGGGAAAAACTCACACAACACACAAGTTTTTGGACATCGTTTTTTGTCCTTAAAACAAAATGTTTGCATGTCACTCTGTCATGTGAACATGCTACGTTCAAAAACCAGCTAAATGCCAAGAGCAAAGACTCTTTATTTGTGTTTGAGATGAACATTATAAGAGTTTCTTTAATCAGCCTTCAGGATTGGGCTCTTGTGATTGATTTTATTTTCTTTCTCCTGCTAATGAGCTCCCAGTGTAGGTAGAATGGAGATAAAGTTATGCAACCCTTACCAAATAATAATGTGTTGATAATCTCCCCAATGGATTCAGAAAGTAGATACACACATTACAGTTAGATGACTAAATACTGTAAGAAGCAGTGGTCCAAAAACTTTTTTGTTGTTGTTGTTGTTGTTGAGATCTCTACTGAAACTCAAAGGTAGATGAGTGGGATGTGTGGGATAACCAGAATCGTCTGTTTTAGGAGAAAAACATAGAAGTCTATTCAGTTCCTGTTAGTTTTATATGGATGGTTGCGTTATTGTCATAATTTCCTGAGTAACTCTGAGATCTGAGCCCATGTCAGTAATTTTCCACATAAAAAAGTTTTACCATGGTATTGGTTAGTGATGCTCCGATTTATCGGCCACCGATCATGATCGGCCGATATTGGCTAAAAATAGCTTGATCAAAAAAGCCGATGACTTGACGGAAATTACTCGCGCGACCTTTTCACACGTGCATGCACGGCGCACAGGTAAACAACAGCAGAGCGGAGCTTACCAGTGGCAACGTGAGTTCTCCCGTCTGGAAGTTTTTCAAAGTGTCCGATAAAGACTTAAAGTTAGCCGTTTGCAATGTATGTTGTCATGAAATCCCTCGTGGTGGAAGCAAGCAACGGCATTTTAACACCACTAACATGATTAGGCATCTTAGAACACGCCATACAACCGAATATGCCGAGTATGAGAAACTAAACCAGGATCGGCAGTGATCGGCAATCGGCAGATCATGATCTTGGCGACCGGTAATCGGCGATTGGCCCCAAAAATGCTGATTGGAGCATCTCTAGTATGTGGTAACATTGTAATCTGATGATACCTGTAGTATGGTATATACTGTAGTGCCATGGTATTTTTGATAACAGCATTGTACGTACATGTACCACACTATGGTACATGGTTGTATATACTTTGGCACAATGGTACATGTACTATAGTATGGTAAATAGTTCTGATCAAAAATACACGTTTCCTAAATGATATACTTTGTGTTCCATAATGGTAATATTTATATAGTATGGAACAATTGTACTGCCTGTACTATACCATACTAATAGTGTGTACTAATCTATCTACAGTAATATAGTATAGGATGTACAAACACACACCTGTTGAACTTTGGTAGTCAATGTGCTACCCAATAAGTATTCACCAAAGCATTGCGATACACACCATAGTACAACCATGGTACCCACAGTACCTACCCTAGTAAACTGTAAAGTACTATAGTGCACCCATTACATAGTATAATTTTTAAGGACATAGAATGACCAAGTTCTTGCCAATATCATTCTATACAAGATTTCTCGTCAGACTACTGTATGTATTAAAGAAGCTTTAGGACTCATTTCCTTTAAGGCGACAACTTCCTACCAGGGAGGATCATGTGGTTCCTCCAAGAAAGCTGACCGCATCTGTTTGAACTGTTGGTATCAGTTTAACATACCCTGAGGAAAGTGCTATCCGCCCCTGCTATTTGTCTGTGCTCACAGATACCATGATTGGCTATTGCTGTCATGACTGATAACAGTCCTGGTATGCCGTCCTTCCGCCTGAGACAGCATGGCCAACCTGCTCTCTAGTCTGTCTAAACTCATGATCTCTGCATGATTGAGCGAACATGTTTCTGTTACACCATTTAGCTACTGCGCTTTATTTCGCTATTTAAGGGCTATAGACAATAATACAGTCGGTTTTAAGTTTTTCTTAAGCTTTATTCCTGATTATTTTTTATATTTTTTTGACAAACATCATGATAATGACATTACTGCTCTACCACAGCTGGGAATAGTTTTTAAAATCTTAAATATAAAGTATACCAACTTATAAATCTGACAAGTTGACAACTACTGTAAATAACAGTAGTTTAGAATGCTGTCACAAATAAAGACCTGAACAGATGCTGACTGCCGGAAGGACATCGTTTATTTATCTATTCGTCCATCATGACAGTGGCGATGTTAACAGCACTACAGAATTTTCATATAAGCGAAGAAACTCTTCAGTTCCCGCTAAGCGACACCTCAGCATGGTGGCGCATCATTCCATAATAACCCAGCAGATCAGTGCATCATTTATGTAACACTGAAAAATCAGTGGAGCATCGCTGTCATCCATCAAGGACACTTAGCAAACAGTGGTGCGGTGAGGATCTCGGTGTGATCAAAGCCTTCAGTCACACACTGTTGCAAATTAGGACACAAAAACACAACCACTTCTGAGAGCATTTTTTTTTTCTTTGAGGAAGTATCAAACGACTCCACTTCAGCTTTCAACTCAGATATTTATCACTGTCATTGGTACATGTAAAAAAAAAAAAAAGGAAAAACACACATGCTCGCACAGAAATCCAACTCGCGCTGCGGGGATGAAAGACGCTTCAAACCGAGTCCCAAAAAATTACTTGCAGAGACGAATGTTTGAGAAGCCCTCATCTGTAGTGTAGTTAAATATCGTTGTTTTTTCTGTATTGCTTTTTCTTTTTTTTTTTTAAACTATTGATAAACCAGGGAAGATCATTAGGTGTGATATTTGTTGTTTGTTTTTAAAGGCTAGGGAGCCAAGTGATTAATTTGGTAATTTTCAGTAAAGGAACGAAACAAAGTTAAATAACAACCCATTTTACTTCCTGCGTCGGGGTTTGATTCCAGGCTTGGGGTCTGTTTGTGTGGAGTTTGCATGTTCTCCCTGTGCTTGGTGGGTTTCCTCCGGGTACTCCGGTTTCCTCTGAGAGTCCAAAGACATGCAGGTTAGGCAAACTGCCATTCCCAAATTCTTGGTAGTGTGTGTGTGAATGACAATCGGGTGTCGAGCTGGCAACCCCGAACTCTTAAGTTCATGCTACAGAAATGGCGAATATATCTCCAGGGTGAGGATTATCTGTCACCTGATGTGCCAGATGTGGATAGACCATAATACCGAAATAGATATTCCTATAGGAACATCTGAGATATTAATTATTATTGTTACACCACAAGTGCATTAAGTTTAACATGTGATTTGTCTTACAGCCAGAATTAAATGCCGGAATCCAGTTTAAGGAAATGAATCAACATTCCTGATTAATTAGAATCCATCACTCTGGTGTTGTATGTTGTATGAGTGACTAGCTGAACTGAAACAGATTATACCAATAAGCAGGAAACGACGGCAACAGGACGCATTAAACACTCACTTCAAGCAAACTGGAGATCCATACTAATGGGATTCTTTTGTTTGACACATAAGTTATACTGCACTTTGCTTTGTTAGCAAAGTATCTCTGGAAGCCGTGTCACGCATAAATGCTCTTCTATAGCTTTTACTATGTGGCATTTCCCTGTAATAGACCTTCTTCAGGATTGAAGCTGTGCCAGAGCTAAATTGGGGAAAACTGAGAAACGGGGCAGAAAATTATTTTTCTTAAAGAAGTCCTGTTTTCTGCCATAGTACAAATCATATCACATTAAAACCAGGAATATGATATGACAAAAAAAATTCTCCTCTGTCATATTGCAAATGATGTCCCAGTCGCAATACGGGAAATAATGAAAGGAGACTGAGGCTAATGAAACGCCCTCAGCCCTTAAATGAAGACGCACAGCGGATCACTCGTCTGAAGCGGCTGTAAAGATGTCTGGGTGATGAACGCAGCCCAAACCACATACTGACCACAGCATGATGGATCCATTATTCTCCCGGCATAAACCCAGCGCCTGTGACTGACACAATTTAAGGCAGCCTGCTTCCAATCTGAACAACAAACACTCATCTCGTTCCTCAGGATTATGAGCAGAGCCGGGTAAAGGAATCAGACTGATTATAAACACAAGCATTTATCCATGAAAATCTGGGTAAAATACAAATAATGTGTATTGTTGTATACATGATAATCTGTCAATAAGGTAAGAAAAATTTATTTCAGATTTTGTCACTCATGTACAGTAATAGAGATGACTCAAATAAGTTGTAGGGATAAAATGCAGTGAGGTAACGATGAGGCTTCTTATACAGTAAGTAAAAATGTGGAAAAATAGATGCAATATGTACTGATGAGATAAGAGAGATGACATGAATGATTAAATAAATAAGGTGTGATAAGGTAAAAAGGACTCATTTCAGTGAAAATAGCAGCATGGCAAGGTAACTTAGCTGACTTGAATAAGTAAATACATACAGTGCAGCGAGGTTACTCAGATGTCTCATATTGTACATGTGAAAATAGACACACTGCATGAGGTAATGGAAAAGACTCAAATAAGTTTAAATATATCCAGTGTGGCGAGGTAACGGAGATGACTCAAGTGAGTAAATATAGTATATCCAGTGCGGCGAGGTAACGGAGATGACTCAAGTGAGTAAATATAGTATATCCAGTGC
>JAQQZT010000013.1:16222472-16247272 GCA_030068275.1 Clarias platycephalus | reverse complement strand
TATATATATATATTTTTTTTTTTCCCTAATATATTTATAAAATATTTTTAAGAATTAGCTGCCTCTAGTAGCTGAAATTATAATTTTTTTATGATTATTGAGGATGACATTTTTATTTAATCAATAATTCCATAGTCTGTAATTTTTTTTTTAATAATTTACAATTTTAAAATAATATATTTACAAGTTACTTAGTTATGTCCACATATACACATTTCAATAATGTTTTATAATAGTATTGGTTTCTGTTTCAAAAAGCAGCGACAGGTTCAAGGTTCAAGCTTTTTTTTTTTGTCAACGCCACTATATGTGCAGACATACTGAGTAATATACATATACATATTTTGTATGAGGATAACAGCAGCATACTTGTAATAAAAGATATACTGTAAATATCACAAACATCTGAACAAATACATCTGAGTGTTTTGTAAACATATTACATATAGAATTGTTTTGTAAACAATTCTGTAAACATACAAATATATGTAAAAAAGAAGAAAGTAAAAAACGGGTATCCGAGTTGCTTGGAATGGTGGAATTTTGTCCCCTTAACTGACATTGCCTGCACACGAAGCAAGGAGTATGGAGCACCCTGCAAAGTACACTTCAGAATGGAATGCAGCCGAAGATGACGATATAAAAAAACCTGCCTCTTGTGGTCAAAATTGGCATAGTATCATAGGATGCTAACTGTTAAACTTTTTTTTTTGCTTGTTTTTTTTGTATTCTCAAATATGACACAAAATTTGGGGAAATAAATTGAAACAACCAAAATGCTAAATAAGTTTTTTGTAATTGTTGCAATACATTTTTTATCAATAAATTACTTTTTAGGTACATTTGTTGTTGCAGTCCAAAATTTTTTTTTTTTTCATTTACATATTTTTTTTCATCTGTTTTTGTTGCTTTCCACAAAATCTATTTAATTTGAATTTTTAACTTTTTTCTGTTTATTTTTAAGCATTGTTTATGAATGAAATAAAACTTGTATAGATCTTCCAAGCAAATGAAAAGCATGAATAACTTCTGTGCCATGATTTATTTTTTCTTACAAAACGAGGGTGTTTTGAGGCCACTGCTCAATGAAGTGTGTGTATGTGTGTGTGCTCCATCTCGCTGAGAAGTAGGTGATGAGAAATGCAGCCGTCTCTAAGTGAGTCTCTTGACTCATGCAACCAGACAAAACAATAGGTGCGATTCCAAATTCTGCCTCGCTAAAAATACCCCGCAGCCATGTCGCATGCTCGGGGGAGGCTTTAACACACTGCTGAAGCGAACAGAACAGAAATGAAGCAGTGTGTTGGATGAAGGTGGATGGAGGGTCAGGATAAAGAAAAAAAAACAAAGGAAAGAAAGAAAGAGAGAGAGAATTGATTGTCGCTGTGTGTAAAGCTGATTCACCAGAAATACAGTAGAAGTCCTGGCGCAGAGTTTATTCTGAAATCACGTATAGGGAAGAGGAAAAACTAAGCCTTCTGCTTTATCATCCAACCTGCAGCACACTCTAGATCATTTCAGGTGGGATGGAAAGCTTTTAAGGAGCAACATCGTAAATAATCACGCCCGGTCCAGCGTTTTTCATTATGAGACCATCAGCGATGTTATTTGCCGTGAAAGCGATGGAGGTCTCTTGGTATCACGCTTGTTTTACAGCTTAAAAATGGAGTATTGTGCAGAAAAACGCTGTGAAAGCATCATTACAGAAATGAAATGTATCACAGTTTTCATTTCAGCTATCATTTTCATTCATCCGTTCGACTTTACTGGACATACCAGGCGGCGGAGGCAGAAACGTACAGTATCCTTGATACGACATTTTTTTCTTTTATGGGTTTGGTTTTAGGAGGTGTGTTTAAACAGTTAGTAAAACTTGTCATATTCCGTTTACATTAAAAAGACAGAATATTAACGCTTAATTCATTTGTCTGTTTGATCTCTCCAGCTTCAATTGCTAACTTGCATCAAGCTTTTATATTGCTAAGTCCAAACCATGTTTCCTTGTTCTGTGTTTCCTGGTTTTAAACCTCAGTTGGTTTTCAATTATGGGTATTCCCTGGGGCTCGTGCTCTGAAATATACCACAGTATGTACAATCCACAACTTATAAATGATTATTACTTTGAGTTTACTCAATTGTGTCGAGTACATTACAAATTACTCCCATGTCATGAACAGGTCAATTTTTCTTCGGATTTTCATCAGGTTTATACCAATATGTACTCACAGGACATTCCACAACTGAACAGTCTGACACCAAAAATTTATAATAATAATAATAATAATAATAATAGTTTGTTTTGTGAAAAATATCAGACAATTTTACATTGATATTACCAAATTTTGCCATTTGTGCATTTTATCATGCTTGTGATTCAAAGTAACAATTTGCAAAATACACTGCCTGAGCAAAAAAAATCACATATTCTAAGATTAAATCAAATTAATTTAGCTTTGGTTACGTCCCACACTGTCGTGTCTAGTTGATGTGAAAATGGTTCATCATGCTCACAGAATTTCACAACTTGAGTCCCGCACCAACAGCTCCATAGATGTGATAACCTGGTGATTTCAGTACATTCAGGTCGTCAGCTGACTTCATTTTATTGCCACATAACGTTGCTGAGTCTCGACCTGAGCAGCTGAAGTAACCTCAGATCATAACACTGTCTCCAGAGGTTTGGACAGTGGACACTATGCATGATGGTGCATAGCTTCATGCGCTTCCCTTCTTACCCTGACACGCCCATCACTCTGCAATAGGGACTCAATCTGGACTTATCAGGTCACATGACCTTTTTCCATCGTTCCAAACTCATCTTTATACTCTCTAGCCAACTGAAACTTTGTTTGTTTTTCTCACTAGCAAGTGGTTTTCTTATGGACATACTGTACATAAGAACATAGAAACATTTTTACTGTTGATTTTTTTTTTTATCATGCAACTTGACCAAATGATCTCCATTCATGACTTTTTTTCTCTTCCACATTTCTTCCCCAGAGTTGCTGGTTTACCAGTATCCTTCCAGGTTTAGATAAATGGTTCTTAATCCAGTTCCAGTCGTTTCTAACCTCCTAAGTTGTTTGCTTTGCTTGATACAGCCCAGTAATTTGACCTTGGTGACTTTTTTTTTTTGGTCAGGCAGTAAATTTTCTAACAGCTTGTAATACTTCTTTTAGCTACTTTTGGGGTAAAAAAAAAAAAAAAAAAAGTTTATCTAAAAACTATACAAATGAACATCTCATTTTGCCGTCAAACTATTTACTGTAGTTGTGTTTTTTGTTTAAATATTAGCATATTTTTAAAAATCTATTTCATATTAGATTCTGTTTAATGTCTGCCACTGAATTACAGTTCAGCGGCTCGGGAGTTGAACAGCACTCTGGTAATAGCATGTATCAAACATAGCAGCCGAACCCTGATACTCTACATGCACCCCAGGGTCTAATCGTCTCTGTTCCTCTATAACACCACCTGCTTCCACTAACGAGCTCTTATACTTACTGGAAAAAAAGCAAGAGTAATCAGGGAGATCCGGAATGGAGCTACACCATTCTTTAGCAGAAATTACTATATGCCTCATTGCGCTCGCTCTAATATGTTCATATCATATGGGACTAACCGTAATTACAACCTTTTGATTGTGGAGGGGGGGTGGATTTGCACCAAAGTATGTGGTTGTCTACTGAACCAGTTTCTCTGAAGTAAGGCTGCATAAATATTCCATGCATCTAAAGAAGCAAAGGCTTACAACAGAAACGTTGTAATGTTGTTGTAATATGAATTTATTCC
This sequence comes from Clarias platycephalus, assembly GCA_030068275.1. NCBI lineage: Eukaryota > Metazoa > Chordata > Actinopteri > Siluriformes > Clariidae > Clarias > Clarias platycephalus. The sequence continues at coordinate 16,243,480 of JAQQZT010000013.1, read as the reverse complement.
GTTCCAGTGGCGAGTTCTTAAGGCAAAACTGTGTATTGTAAAACGCATGTTCCCATACAAAATAATGTAAATGCAGATAATCCGTTCCAGCCACCCAAAACAATATTACCAATATTACCAATTTCCAACACTATAATCATATTTCTGCATATAAAAACAATCAAAACATTTATAAAAGACATGTAAATGAAGTAAAATATAAAATAAATAGACATTAAACCTCATTTAACCTTAATTTATGATAACTCTTGGCACGGCTACTTTAAAATCCGGACTGAAAACGGCTCCCTTTTCTTCTTGCTACCGTCCTTGCTAACATTCTTGGGACCCATGGTGCTGTCTTCATTAAATCTTGTACAAAATGCAACAAAAAAAAAAAACCACAAAAACTGGCTTTCCATTGATGCCAATAAGTTTTGATTGGCTAGCAAAAGTATGTGCTACTGGATGAACATGCAAACTGAAATATCACAGCGTGACTATCACAGCGTCAGTTATCAAGTTCGCAAATTTCTTGCAAAATTTTAGTTCTTAAGTAAATGCGCAAGGCAGGGCCGAAGTACCACTGTACTAATAAACTTCCCACTAGCTATAGCTAGCTGCACAGTTTATCTTATAATATCAGGTAGAAAGGGATAGTAAACAAAAGCTTTGTGGAAAATGATTTGTAGAAATTAAAAAATTTTGAAATGACAAGAATATTAGGATCATACATGGATCCATATGGAAAATTAATCATTTGTTAAAATCACATGTAAACTGAATGTTGCATTTATTGACTTTTATGCATGTGCAGGTTATTTTTCCCCTAGCTGATTTAATTATCTTAAAATATACTACGCCTGGCATTGTACTTTTTTTTTTTTTTTTTTTTAGTTTGATTGAAAATGAGGTTCCGAGACTTACACAGCGAAATCTTTGCATTAATATGAAGCCGTAATCCGTCTAGAAATTTGTAATGGTTTCTAGATGCTGAATCAGCATTCCCAGCATCCTCCCCCGAGGGATGGAGAGAAATCCACTATACTGTTGCGGTTAGCAGTTCGGCTGTAACTTTGTGATGTATGTTGTGGCCATCAAATTCATAATCTTTCCTAAACTAACTTAGAAATGATAAATATGGCTGTGCGTGTGCACAAAGGTTTGCTTACCTGTTAAGATTGCTGGTGTGGTTAGCTTACTCTCCTAATTAACAATCTAACATGAAAGAAAAGCACAAAACCATCTAAAAAACACACAATGTCATTGGTTTTAAACATAAATACAAACCACAAGGCAGTCTGTGTCTCTGCATCTAAACAAAAGCTTTCCACTTAATGAAGTTACTAGACAAAACTAGGAAATACAGTAGGAATACAAATATACTATACGCCTACAAAGTAATGGGAGTAAACACAGAATAAGTGAACACAATAAGATAAAGCCGTAACTCTCAGAAATTTGTGGTTATGATGTTACAATGGTATTGGGTTGTTCTGGAAAGTTAGGAGGACTTTGATAAAATGGCGTCGGAACAAAGTTGATGTTATTTTGAGATAATGGTGAACAAATTCATCTAACACTTCAAAGCAAAATATTAATACCAAACTGATGGCGCCTGAGCGGGAACCGAACTCTGGTTACTGCGACGAGAGCACTGTTTATTCACCACCCGACCAACAGGGGGCATGCTGTTAATACTAGTAAATGCGATTGCCACTAAATAAAATACCAGATGTTAACCCGGGGGGGTTTGTTTATTGTTTTGGCCTTGGCCTAACCCTGAAGCTCAGAGCTTCCTATATGTGTGTGGATCTTTGTGTGTACATAAAAATAAAAGACCACGCACAGAACTTTCGTTGTAAAGTTTATTTATTTATTATTTTCTTTGTTGCGTCCCTGAACCCTAGACCAGGGGTCGTAACACCAGACAACAGCAGTTTGCCAGAGGTCTAATATGTAAAGCAGCCAAAATGGTTTTTTTTTTAAATGCTTAATATAGTGGTGGTCTGTGACGGACATGACACAGTTTGGACACCATATTACAATGCAGTGGTATCTCAGCATACGAATTTAATATGTTCCAGAGTTCTTAAGGTGAAATGTCATATGGTGAAATATGGAATATTTCCATAGGAAATAATGTAAATGCAAATAATCTGCAGCCACCCACAAATATTACCAATATTACCAATTTCCAACACTATAATCATATTTTTTGGATATAAAAACAATCAAAACATTTAGGAAAACATGTAAATGAGGTAAAAGTGTCTCCTTTTTCTTCTTGCTACCATCCTTGATAACATTCTTGGTTTCCATGGTAGTATGTCTTCACTAAATCTTTCAAAAACAACATTATCCCAATGGTGAATGACATTGTAACGGCTTTACAACTATATCGCAGCGCTGATCCAGCAATAGGGCTCCTGCTGGGGATCAGGACGAGCACCAAAATATGAGCTCATAGTCGTGTTAACCAAAACACACAGAACATGTTAAATTCTGAAGCCTGCTCCGGGATTATGAATTTGGATATTTCGGTCTTGACAGAATGTTGGATAACTCGGGAAACAATAACGTGCTGAACAAAAGCAATGATGCGGAGCCTGAAAAGCTGAAGTATTACATAATATACAAAGAAAGTCTGGTGAATTAATGTGACTTGTACAATTTTCAGCATATTGTTCATGGAAAAAAACACAGTAAATTTGTCAAGTACTATAATCTAAGTATTCAATATACAGCATGGTTTATTTTCCACAAAGAGCCATGGTTGATTTTCTTTAAAAAAAAAAAAAAAAGAAAGTAAAAAGAAAAGTTTTTAGCACTCACTGCACCAACTTTAAAACTTTTTCTTTGTGTTTCTCACTTGGTCCTTTAACACAGTCAGTCTGCAACAGCGGTTAAATCTCCACACTGAGCCTGACCCTTTGTGACCAGCTGACTCGCCCGCTTAATCTGCTCCCCTTATTTATTTTTTACTTTGCCGAACTAGACTGCAAAAGGTTTTGACCTGTTCTGACCCGTATGTAATAATCATATGTCGGGAAAACATTGTGTGCTGAAAATACACCAGAAGGAGAATTAATTTGTTTCATAAAAAAAAAAAACTTACATTGAAAAAAAATAATAAAAAGAAAGAAAAATGGACGGCGGGGCGGGAGGCATGCCAGGGAGTGAATTCAAAAATACATGGCAAGAGTGAGGAGATGTATGGCAAGGCATGAAGATTACAGACCAAGCAATCCACAGAGCAGGTGAGCATGTTAGGATTACAAACAGGAAAGGTTCAGTAAGAAGTTGAATTTGTGACACCATTTCGGCATTGCATTTTGGTGGTCACAAATTTTCACTGTAATAACTGAAATATTTTCAAGAATTTTGCCTCCGCGTTTTTTGGCATACGAGCGAGTGAACCGAGCCGAACCAAAGTTGCGTGTATGTAAACTTGTTCACATCAGTGGAAAGCCAAGCAAAGCGAGTTCACTTTTCTTTTTTTTTTTGGCATTTTGTGCAAGATTTAGAAGACATGGCCCAATGGGTCCCAAGGATGATGGTAAGGACGGTAGCAAGAAGAAAAGGGAGCCGCTTTCAATTTCATTTTTAAAGCAGGCGGTCCCTAGAAGAATCAAAAATTAAAGTTAAGTGAGATTTAATGTCTATTTATTTCATATTTTACTTCATTAACATGTCTTTTTTTAAATGTTTATTGCTTTTATATGCACAAAAATTACTATAACGTTGGAAATTGGTGATTTTGGGAATATCTTTGTACAATGAGTTTCACAATACAAATTTTCACCTTAAGAACACGCCTCCGGAACAAATTATTATTATTATTGTTGTTGTTGCTAAAATAAAAAAATATGCATCACTCCTTTTATACTACAGTTTAAATATCACTTGTACTGATTGTTGTACTGATGGTGTTGTTCAATTCTTCTTATCATGCCAAGGTGCTAATATTTTGTCGACTATACCCACATGACAAAAGTAGGCTGTAAAAGGTTTGTTTTTACATCCAACTCTTGGAGGCTCCATTAAGTGAATGGATGTGTGTTGGGGAAAAACCAGGGGTGTATATGATAATACAGGCAGAGTATGCCTACACTCGATAGTCTCACAATACACACACACACACACTACTTTCAGCCAGCCTCATTTCCATTCCCGTCTGCATTGTCACATGGTGTCAATGCGTCCATGAGGAAGAGTGACAGCGAAAATAAGCGATTCTCTGCTGCTGTTGTTGTTGTTCCATGTTGCTCTGTTTGTACTCAAACCTATGGTCAGACCTTAGAGGGGGGGAAAATGCATAGCAAACGCTCTGTTGCCATGGAAACTGTCCGTTCAAAAATAGACCAGGATGGGAAACGGACCCACGTTGGATCGGGGTGGATAAAATTTATGTGTGACCGAATATCTAATGCCTTCCTGAAGAAGCCATCTGAAATTTGGGACAAATCAGAGCCTGGAATTCTCAAATGGCTTTAATTGTTTAACTAATAAACTTTTATCAGTTGAATGCGTGTTTTATGTCTAATAGAGAATTGAAAAAAGGCCTAAACACATTAACATATAATATTCTTTCTTTTGCAGTGCATCCAAAATCCAAGCTGAGATGGCAGCAGACTGAACAGAGATGCTCAGACTGCTGCAGTCTCCCTCGCCACCTCCTCCAGCTGCTCCGCAGGGACGCCCAGGCACTCCAAAGCCAGACAACAAACATAATCTCTCTATCTAGCCTTTGGTCTGCCCTGGGGTCTTCATCCTGTTGGACATGCCTCAAACACCTCAACTCTAACCTCACTTGTGAACAAGACGGATATTTAAACTCATCTGCCTGGCTGTATCTCAATCCCAAAACCTTTAGGGGAACGGTCCACAATTCCGGCTGAGAATCGTGACCTGAAATTTAGAGGGGTTGACTCTCATCCCGGCAGTTTCACAGTACAAAGCTAAATAATACAAACTGCCCCAGACCACACTGGGGGGGAACTTCAGTGAAGCCAACAGGGTGACATTGTCTAGGAATGACACAGATGCAATCCTGGAGACAATCAAATCAAACAACCTTTGCCCTTGGGTTGCACTGTAGACACTCTGTCCAGAAAAACTGAGAGAACAATCGATGACGAAGAGGAGCAAAATCAGGGCACACTGAGGAACACTTGGAAACAAGTCTGCTCTAAGGTTGGGGGTGCAGGCCAGAGTCTAAATTCAGGACACAATTCAGTTCCTTCTTCTTAAGATGCTCTCACATTGGGCACGATTGATTTGTACCATATCCAGGAATGATTGCTCCAACCTCCACATTCCCGGGATAGTTTGCCCCGATTTCAGGTTCACTTGCATATTTTCACTCTCTGATTAGAGCAGGTGGCAGTATGCACTTGGTTGGTTTGCGAGCTTCCATTTACCACAAAGAGAAGAGAACGAGGAAGTAAATCTTTGCACCACAGGGTGGATGAAAAGTCCATATTTCTAATACAAATTTATTAAAACAAATCGTACATGTACTGCCTCCAAGTCCTCCAAGTCCTTTGTCCTGTACACCTCCTTTGCGTAGTCCCACAGGAAAAAAATCATAGAGTGAGATCTGGATTTCTTGGAGGCCATTCATGAGGTGCAGTTGTCCCAGCCATTTTTTCCTGAAAAATGTTGGAGGACACACTGGGGGACTTGGAGGCATGGACTCAGGAGGATCTCAGCAATATCCCAAACTGTGCATTCCATCCCAGGCCATTTGAAGAAACTGGTTGAAGCCACGATGCCAACGTTGGCAATTTGTTTCAATAAGTATTCGAAAGATGAACTTTATTTAAAAAAAAATTATGCCTAGTTACTTTACACCCACCCTGTATACAGTATCTAATACTATTTATATGTCAGGAAATAATGTCAAGAGCCATGCTCTCCCATATCTTCCTACTTTATCAGCTGTGGTTATTTACAGTAGGTCAGAGGATAAGCGCCTGGAACGCATGTGTTTCTACTGATCAAAATGAACTGGACTTTGAAATCAAGTGTTCTCAGAAGTAATCCCAGGTCCCTAATGTGAAACCGCCCTTAGAGGAAGGTACCACACCAGTCTTCCAGTCCTGAGGCATTGTGTCTGACTTGTGCACCACGTTGAAAAGGCAGCCAGGCCATCTCTACAACATTGAGATCCTTCAGAATTCTCATCCACCCTATAAGCTTCTCTGACCTCAGCTCTAGTAAACTCCTCAGCTGAGTTCTCCAATTCTACTTCCTAAATGGAAAGCATCTCTATGAGAATCAGAAGGTAATCAAAATCCTCCTCCCATCATCAGACTATGTCCCATGTTAAACAGTTCTCCATTCCTGCCCCCCGTCCCGAGTGGCCTGACAGTTTATAAAATCTCTTTCATGCAGAACGAAAGTCATTTTCCATGGAGTCCCCAAACTCATCCCGTACTCAAGATTTTGTTGCACAAGCTACCCAAGCAAAAAAAAAAAAGAACTCCTCCTTTTTCAGCCTGGCCTACGGAGATTTAAAGACCCCCCAGTAGAATTATGGAGTCTATACTGCGAGTATAGTTGCATCAAAAATCTTCCGTTTCAAAACTCAATCCATAGCACTGTCTTCTTTCATAAAAAGAAAATCCCTGAAGTTCCTCTCTGAGCCGAAGAACTCAGGACAGCACTTTACCTCAGGAGAGCCACCTTGCCACACAGCAAACTTCGCAGCTTCAATCTGCTCACAAAGTGCAGAGGAGTGCCGTGATTTCAGGGGTCTTGTTTTGATGAAAGTGACCACGTTAATAATATCCTTCAAAAGCTTGTGCAATTCGGCACAAATTTGCTTTGATGCCAGTGCGTCCCTGTGTGTAACCCAGTGCATCTATCCCGTTTTTGACGAGACCCTCGGTATCCGTGCCTGCAACCTACTACTTCTCCCTGGTATGGTCTGTACAGTACGCCAGCCATGCAAATGACCAAAGAGTTCCCCCAATTGAGTGGATTTTCGGTCAAATGAAGAACGTCAAAGAAAAAAGTTAATCAGCTGGGATGTACAAAACAGCAAATCTTGCTGTAAGCCATATACATACAGTACATTACAGTCATTTTATTCACTTGTGATGCGAAACAAACATCTGTTAATTCTTATTTTTTATATATACATTTTATTTATAGGCGCCTTTCAAGTACCCAAGAAACTGTACATTTGACATAAAAGATAAACTGAAAAACAGCATTTAACAAAGACATATAAATAAATAAATAGGCAATTAATCAGAAAGACTAAATGTAGAAATGATATAAAAGGAGTCAATCAGTGAACAATTTATAAAGGACAAATCACTAATACAAGTAATACAATACATTTAATTAAATAATAAATAAGAAGAACAAGAATAGACTGTTAATCTGCAAGATTAAATATAGTCTAAAATAAAACCAGTCTATCAGTGATTGATACATAAAGGTTAAATCACTAATATAAATAATACAATCAATAAATAAATCATGCTGTTATTTTAATTACTTAATATGCAAGATTAAATATAGTATAAAATGAAATAAAAATGCACTTAAAATCAAATGAATGACAATCAGTGATAAATATCTAAAGGTAAAATCATTATCATAAGCAATATAATAATAAATAAAATATTTTAAAACTAGTTGTTTTTCCAAGTCATTTGCAACATCAGTGGGATAGCCTTTAATTTTGCAAAGTATGTCTCACCAAGCATATCTCAATGCTCCGCGCACTACCAGCTCCTCTGCTATCATTTCGTCTTTTTGCACTTCAGTAAGCCATATACATACAGTACATTACAGTCATTTTATTCACTTGTGATGCGAAACAAACATCTGTTAATTCTTATTTTTTATATATACATTTTATTTATAGGCGCCTTTCAAGTACCCAAGAAACTGTACATTTGACATAAAAGATAAACTGAAAAACAGCATTTAACAAAGACATATAAATAAATAAATAGGCAATTAATCAGAAAGACTAAATGTAGAAATGATATAAAAGGAGTCAATCAGTGAACAATTTATAAAGGACAAATCACTAATACAAGTAATACAATACATTTAATTAAATAATAAATAAGAAGAACAAGAATAGACTGTTAATCTGCAAGATTAAATATAGTCTAAAATAAAACCAGTCTATCAGTGATTGATACATAAAGGTTAAATCACTAATATAAATAATACAATCAATAAATAAATCATGCTGTTATTTTAATTACTTAATATGCAAGATTAAATATAGTATAAAATGAAATAAAAATGCACTTAAAATCAAATGAATGACAATCAGTGATAAATATCTAAAGGTAAAATCATTATCATAAGCAATATAATAATAAATAAAATATTTTAAAACTAGTTGTTTTTCCAAGTCATTTGCAACATCAGTGGGATAGCCTTTAATTTTGCAAAGTATGTCTCACCAAGCATATCTCAATGCTCCGCGCACTACCAGCTCCTCTGCTATCATTTCGTCTTTTTGCACTTCAGTATTTACTGACAATGCTTTTGTAAATCGACTGACTTCCCTGTTGACGAATGGTTTCTCCGGGGGGGATAAAATCAGCTGGTCCACTGACATGGCTGAGGTGTACAGTCTCTGTGTGCCATCTTAATTTGTTGAGTTCCATACTGTCAGCTGCCAGAGTTTGCATGCATAAAATACACAACAGCCTCTGCTCCTGTCCTGTTACTGTAACAGTGAACCCGGGAGTGAGGCAAGTTTCGTCATATTTTCTTGACTTTGATTTTGAATGACTGCCACCATCGTCTGGCAGTGGAAGCATCTTCTCCTTTTTTTTTCCGTCCATGTCAAAATCCTGTCCATTTTGCAATGCTAATGTCGGCCGTATCCCGTACCTAATGACTGGGGAGAAGCACTGCCATGACCAAACGCTTGTTGCTTTTAATAAAAAAAGATTGAGATTCACAATGTTCGCAATTAATTGGTGTGTCATTCAATTAAATAAGTCATTTTAAACTTGTCAGCTGTGGATAAAAATTCAGAAACGTCGCAAATTTAAATCTGATTGCTTTAGTGATGTAATTTCTTATAGAATTTTTCCAAATACACTTCCATGAATGTCTTGTTTTGTTTGTAAATGTGGATTTAACAAAAAGATAATTATAAAACCGCTTCTTTTCAGCACAGAACTTGTGAGATCGAATAGAAAGAGTCTGCATGGCCATATATACAGTACATTATGTACATACCCTATGTTAATAAATTAAATGGAATGGTACTGTAGTGCCTCATATTTTATTGTTCTTAACCACAATCCACCCATTTAATCACAAGAGCTGCAGCACAGCACTTTTTCACAAGTCTTTTACAGGTACAGAGAAACTGCATGAGGTCACTGCAAAGTTATTTAACAAAATCAGAAATGTATGAATCTAATCAAAACATCAGTAATATTATTTCATATTAATCAAACATAATTATACTGCAGGTGGCTTAGTGTTTAGCACTATGGTCTCGCACCTCCAGGGTCAAGGGTTTGATTCCCACTTCAGGGTCTGTGTGCATGGAGTTTGCAGGTGTTCCCCCTGTGCTTGGTGGGTTTCCTCCAAGTACTCCGGTTTCCTCCCATGATCCAAAGACATGCAGGTTAAGTTAATTGGCATTTTCAAATTGCTCAGGATGTACCCAGCCTTGTAAACAAATCCCTGTTCCAGATCCTATTTGTTTCTGATGAGCCATACATATTATATTATAATATTTTACATTAAAAAGTAAATCTCTAAACCATAAAAAAAAAAAAAAACTTACATTTGTTCATAACTATAACATTATTATTACATTCCATTTCAACTATGGTTTAAAAATAACTCTAATGTAATATTTACAGCTTTAAAGTATTCACATACATATTCAGTTAATGTCTCGTTCTTACTTATCGATTTCAAGCATACAGTAGACACAACCTACAGTACTGTATCTATTTGGCCTTTCCAGAATACTACAGTAGTTCTTAGTATTTATGGATATGTGTCTGACATGTCCATTTGAATCAGAAAGTTTCCTCCCAAACTTTCAGAGAAACTATGAACTTCCTCGGCACACTGAAGTTTAAATATAAAAATGACATAACCTGGTTTCAAGTTTCTCCTCGTCACTGACCACTTCTGGATTTCTTGGAGATGCCGAAAGTATACTTTAGTGCAATGCTTCGAAAAAATGTCAGACTGGTACTGAACCTGTTTCCATCTCGTCCTGGAAAACAAGTCTATGGAATCAGATTTGGGTCAAAAATAAAAAAGACACAAATAAAAATGTAACAAAAATTAATAAAATGAATAAATTGTAAATAATAACTGCAAAAAACTCTAATGTACATTATTAATCAGCATATTCTCCACCATTTCTTTTACTGATCAGTTTTGTTTCACAGTTTTTCATTTGTCCTTCCTTCCTCACTGCCCACCCGCTTTTGGGCGGGTCAGATAACTTTGTCAAAAACCAGTTCATTTTGCAATGCTAAAGACCACAGACCAAGTGGACCGTCCTCTCATAATTTGGATTAGTGGCTTGCTGGAAACCACTCCTCTCCCCTCATACTGGGATTTTCAGTGAGTGTGCTTCCACCTGATGTCTGCTACCTTTTCCAACTGATACTGATACCTTCCTACCCTGAACTGCCTTGGTAATCTACAATTCCATGCTTCTATCGGACTTAATCATACCCTGCATGCTCATTATACAGTATCTACATACCACTAATACCGAGTCTGGCCTGAGACCATGGTGATGAATTTGCTCTGACCTCCTACTGGCTCGCACTAGCAAACCTGCCTGCACACAATACATGCTGGCCTTCAGACTTTCCATTGAAGAAACATTCTTCAACTGCACGTGAGTCAAAGGCAGTCTTCACTTATTTGCCCCTGATCCCCTGATTTAAAACCAGTGTCTAGTTTCTCGGAATCTCTTCATCTCCCATACTGTAACTCAGCTTCTCCCTGTGTACAGGATTACAATGCTGCTCGCCTCCTTCTCCAGTTGCAGTTGACTCTCCAAAACCTGACTTTGAGTTGTGTTTGTGTGAGAGAAACCAGTCGGCAAACTTGTATTCCATTCTGATAGAACCATGTCTACTGTTATTTCTCGATAGAATCTTGATAGTTAGGCTGTAATCGTTATTAGAGGCTTAAAAGTGGAAATGGCCATCATTAGGCTTACAGGAGCTGAATTACTTCCATACTTTACATTTTAAGATAATTCTCATTCTCTATACTGCATGGCCTGGAGCCTATCCCAGGAAACTTGGGGCATGAGGGGCTGCCAGTCCATTGCAGGGTACACAAGCTTACACTCAAACAATCACACACACTATGGGCCATTTGGAGATACCAAGTAGCCTACTCGCCATATATTTGAACTGTAGGAGGAAACCCACCAAGCATGGGGAAAACATGCAAAGTCCATGCACACAGATCTCAACTCTGGCGGTACAAGGACACGGTGCTAACCATTACACCATCGTGCTGCCTAATTCATTGTCTGATTCCATACAAATCTGAAGTCCTGGTTGTCTTTCCAGCAGAAGAAAATTCAGTTAATTTCTCCTTACAAGTCTTCCATAAATAATTGTCTCAACTTCACAGAACATTGTACCATTCATCATCAAGGTGTTATTGCTTTAGGATCTCGATGAGGACTCTTCTCACAGAACTAACAGTATCTCTCCCGGATGCCACCAAAGTGTGAAACAGCTGGTGGGTTAAATATCGAGATGACAGGTGAATTGTGAGAAGTGTAACTAACACCTCGTACCTCTTGACTGGACCAACATTTGACTTCAGAAGGCCCAAAATATCCAATTCCCACATCAGTGAATGGAAGTTCGTCTGGCATCAGATGATATCTTGACAAGTTTGTTACTCCTTCTGTACCAAGTGTTGATGAGATCTATTTGAATTTTATGCACTTTCTCAGTATTTTCCTGGGAGCAGGGTGTGCTTAAGGAATCCTAAACCTTGCTCTCAGTCTGAAAAAAAAAAAAAATAGGTTCCCCCACTTTATGTTGTTTCTTCCCAAATCGAGCAAAGTTGAGATCATCAAAGTGATCTTTAGGAAGCATCATTGAATGCTTAACTGATGCAACTCTCTTCCATCTCTCAAAATCCTATCCTGAATAAGCAGATCAATTTTTATAATTTTTTTAGCTGGTCACCTTTTCGAAGAATCCTCAATTCTTCAATGAAGTTTCAATTTTGGCAAAACTTTCCAATTTCTCCCATTGCAACATTTTCTACCACTAGTATGTGCTTTTAATTGTCCATTCGAACTTCTGCATTTGAACTGAAACCATTTTAGTTTTCTTTTGAGGAATTACAACAACATGTAACGTGCAAAAAAAATAGTTTTTTTAACTTGCAGGTATTTTAGTCCCTTCCTCTAGGAAACTGCCCTTTTTCAACAATGCCACGTGGAAAAGTGAAAAATCAGCTTTTTAATTTCAACATAATTTCGCTTTATCTCTCTTGACCAGCAAAACTGGACAGTGTTCTTTTGTGCTTTATTTGAAATGCCAGCCCAGCAATCCAGTTTTGACATTTTTTTCGAGCATGTCTGCTTTCAGTTCACAGTTCTGAATGGTCACAGGGTTCAACCACTGACCCAGTTTATTCTTCAGTGCCCATGTAGTACTGTTGGACCAGAACACAGAATCTTCTAATTGCATTTTTAGTTCTTCCTTTCCTATACTTGTCTGTTCAAGCTTGGAATAGTTTGTTTCAGTGGCAACACTCTGAACTTGCCGATGAAGAACGAGGCATGGACATGACTGTTCTTCTTTCAGTCACTCACTTAAGCAAACTGATGCAGTTGTGCAAATGTAATGGGTTCAAATCCAACAGGTTTATCTACTGTAAAGCCATGAAATTTCATGAAGTCTGAAAACCGTGCTACTGACTTGCAAGCCATTTCAGCAACAACGTTTCCATTCCATGAGAATTTATTCCCACATAATTCTTGCAGGATTACTTTTGCTGGAAGGTTGACAGGAAACTGCCATCTGTCATCAGGTAATGCATCATAAATGAGATTTTTTCCATCTCTCTCTCTCTCTCTCTCTCTCTCTCTCCATGTTTCAGGAATGGATGCAAGAATGGCTCCACTGTTACTTATCCACTTAGTTAAGTGAAATATTCCACTCTAACACAATGGAGTCAGATCCCTGATCATTGCACTTGGCTGATTTTCATCTCACACTGACAGAAGATAATCAGCAGAAATTTGTTCAAACATGAACAGAGAATATGCTCAGTACTGCATTTCCTACAAAGGAACTTTGTCGTTTTTGCCTTCAGTTGGCTTCTTCTGTGCAAACTGGTGAGGACGTGGCCTGAAATAAGTGCACAGCTAATCACATTTTGGAGAAGGGGTTGATATCATCTATCTGAGACTTGGCATAAACCTAAGGCTTACTCTGTTTTAAATGAGTCTTGCCCTCCTGGATATATTTACCTTGAAAATGCCCGGACCACTGGTCGCGGTGGGGGTTTGGTCGTAATCCACCGCACAGATTTTAAACTGTCAATTCAATTCAATTTTATTTATATAATGCTTTTACTGTAACAATGGTCATTGTCTTAGAGCAGCTTCACAAAATTAAATAATATTATGGAAATTTGTAGGAGCAAGTAAATATTTGTATAGATCATAATGATTAGATTGTCCCTGATGAGCAAGCCAAGGGCAATGGTGACGGTGGCAAGGAAAAACTTGCAATAGGAAGAAACCTTGAGAGGAACCAGACTCAACAGTACTTACAGTAAATGTACTGTAAGCATTCACTCTCTATAACAATACTCCTTATTTACTGGCCACTAAAATAACACACGGGTTTTATTCGCAGAAATGCATATGTTTCTTTCTTGCATAAGTTTCTTTTCTATGTACATCATCATCCAGGGTGTTGATACTTGGAGACCTGAACATCCATGTGGACACACCCTCTAATTATTTTGCTGCTGAGTTACTAGAACTTTTGGACTGCTTAAATCTGAAGCAGAACATTGAGGTCCACAACCATACTGTAGGACAGGCCACATCCTGGATTTAGTCACTGACCCGTCTCAAATCTCCATGTTTATGACCTGGGTGCCTCTGACCATAAAATCATTTCAGTGCAACTTCCTTTATATACACCAAATTCCAAAAGACAACGTTGTATCCATTTCAGAAATTAGAACATAAATCCTTTTGATCTAAATGCTGGCATTAAAAACGACATAAGCCCCCTCATCTCCAACATTGTTAATTAGTCTCTCTAGATTGGTGAAGTTTCAACAAAATTAAAAACTGCAATAATCAGACCACATCTTTAAAAAAATAAAAAAAAAACCTCCCTGGATCCTGAAGTTATGGCAAACTATCAACCAATCTCTAACCTTCCTTTCCTGTCAAAGGTTCTGGAAACCTTTTCGATCTGGCTTCCGGTCCTTCCACACTACAGAGATTGCCCTGGTCATGATCACCAACGACCTTTTGGTGGCTGCTGACCAGGGCTATCCATCACTCCTTATCCTCCTGGATCTCACACTGTTCGATACGGTTGACCACAAAATTCTCCTCCACCATCTACAGCATATAATTGGATTTTCTGGCACTGCTCTGGAGTGGTTTGGGTCTTATCTGACAAATAGAGCTGAGTACTGTATGTGGCCCTTGGGGATGCCAAATCACAGCCCCACTTAGTCAACTGTGGGTTGCCAGAAGGGTTGGTTCTCGGGCCGACCCTTTTCAACATCTACATGCTCCCATTGGGCCATGCCTTTGTCTCCTCCAGGCTGGACTACTGTAATGCTTTCCTAATTGGGATCTCTGGCAGGAGACTTAAAAAGCTCCAACACAAAGCGGCCAGGATCCTTATGAGGGTGTGGAAATATGAGCACATCACTCCAATCCTCCATACACTCCACTGGCTCCGAATCCACCTCCGTATTGAATATAAACTCTGTCTACTTACCCACCATTGCATACATGGAAACACCCCATGATATGTTAAAGAACTCCTCACTCCACAATCTACAACAAGACGGCTCCGCTTCACAAATACCTTCAGGCTCTGCCCCCGTCACCCACCCCTACCCCCCAAAGGACAAAACTCTAAACAATGGGGGATCGAGCCTTTTCAGCAGCCACTCCATGATGCTGGAATGCCCTGCCAGAGAACTTGCGGGCACCACAGACTGTGGACTGTTTCAAAAAACAGGTAAAGACTTTTCTGTTCAGGAAAGCATATTAATGGTTAATAATATTAACCATTCTAATACTCTTTTATTTTTGCTTTTAATTTGCTTATGTAGCACTTTGAGATTTGTCCACAAATGTAAAGTGCTTTATAATTGGTATTATATTTTTTTAAAAATGCATAAGATATGTATTTTCTGATGGTATTTTTCACTTGGTGATACATTTCCTCCATGTCTACCATTAAGATGATGTAATCAAGTCTAAAACACTCCAGCCAGAGTGTTCATCAGATCAGATCCTTGCAAATTTCTCTATTCTGAGATTTGCCATGGAATGAGGCTGCACAGTCAAAAACTATACAGATCTTTACTTTTTGGATATGATACACCCTGTGATGAAGTATGTACCAAATTCTCATGTTTTTAGCTTCAAGCTGTTCATGGGTACTTCGACTACACAATCAATTTCGCAGTTTTGTCTATGAAACTATATTTTCTTTGACGTCTCATTTTTAGATTATCTGCTCTCTGGTTATTCAACATCTTAACATATTTGCCTCTCTGTTGTCCTTTAAGTTCATTAGTTTGAGCATCTTCTAGTAATTGTTCTGGATTTTCTTCACAGGCTTGCTCATGTGGATAAACTGCTACAGAAACAGGAAGAGAGTCTGCACCAGCCATACAGTAGATATACAGTACAATTCACAGAAACACTTTATTTGTTAAAAAGTCATCGCATTAACACCCCATCCTAGGATTGTTCAAATTGCATATGGTCCTTCATCCTCACTGATCATACTGTACATCTGAATTATTGTGTGCCAGCTGGAAACCGCACAGGAGCAGCCACTCCTACAAATACAGTGGTACCTCTGCATACGAGCGTCCCGCCTCACCAATTTTCTTGCCTTCGGGAACGGATTAAATTCGTATGCCGAGTTTCCGCTGTATTGTCTTTAGACACGATTATCAGTGAGGGTGTATATACAAGGTACATCAATGTAAATGTAAATTCTGTTTTAGCCTGTGCACTTCTAACCATGAAAAAAATGTAGCTTGACTCTGATTTCTCCAGATCCATTATACAGAGCAGTTAGTACTGGCTCATTAAAAGGAGTACTTACAGTGGTGGTGTTCCTTTTACTACCCTCATTCACCCAGGGTGTTCCACAATATACACACGGTTTCTTGCTTGGCAACAGAGATTCTTAGGGTTTTATTCTCTGGCAACTTTGCATTCACAGCCGGTGCTACACTTGTGGCAAATGTGCTTCCCATTGGTCTGGATGCTCTAGTCATTTCGCATTTAAATATGATATGCCCTTTACTTCAGCATGCTTCCCATCCCAAAAAAAAAGGATCCGCACAATTGTAGCTTGCTTGTTGATAAATCTGACAAGACTTGCAACCTTTCCTCTTCTTCCACATCCCTCTTAGATGTCAAAGGCAGAAACTCTACACATTTATTTAGTATGGCAAATTGAAGACAATGATTCTGAGAAAATAAAATATGAGAAGGCATCACTCACTCACTGGCTATACTTTATCCTGTATTCAGGGTCGCAGGGGGCCTGAAGCCTGTCCCAGGCAACTTGGGAACAAGACGGGAAACACCCTGGACCCGGTGCCAATCCATTGCAGGGTACATGCATACACACACTTGCACGCTCATGCACACAGTACGGGCAATTTGAGAACACCAGTTAGCCTAATCTGCATGTCTTTGGACTGTGGGAGGAAACCCACCAAGCAAGGAAAGAACGTGCAAACTCCACAAGGCGGAAAACGAATGAGGTGCAAGGTGACAGTGCTAACCACAATGCCATCATGGTTACTATATTATAAGTCATTAGAATTGAATAAGAAATGTTAAAAGATAAATAGAATTAAACTTACTTTAAGTAACAAAAAAAAACAAGCTTTTTAATATTAGCTAGTTCTATTACATGTGCTACCCAGGCGCACCACCATTTTGGAAATGTTTGTGAGAAATTCTTGATGGTTCTTTGTTCTCCAACTTTGTGACATCACATACCGCAGCCCATAAGTATCCCCTGTGACTGTCACATGACTGCACTGGGACGTTCATTAGATGTCACTTAGGGCCTTAATGTAAATTCAAGAATAAAGCTGGATAAGCAACTTTCCAGGACATTTAAATGGTTTGTGGCACCTGTGTCTCTATGGGTTCTTATGGGCTATGGTACGACAAAGAACCATCAAACATTTTGGGAACGCCTCCTAACTGTGAAGTACATCTGCATCATCTGGTCATATTTGTGTCCAGTTAAGTGCTTTGCCCTGTAAGCATTTAGCATTTAGCTCATTTCTATAGTAATATACAATATTATAGTGTTCAACTTCTCACCATTTTGGTAGCTAGGATTGAAGACTAAATCTCTAAGTCTAAGACATTGCTCATGGTACTGTAGTTTCTATAAGCCACTAAAGAACTCAACTGGATAGCCACCAAAGAATGTTTTTTTTTTTTCTAAGGTAAAGGTGATCATCTCTGTTGTGACAATCTCTAGCATCTCTGAGTTCTCTATTTTCATCTCATGTTCTTCTATGCCATTTATTGTGGCTGTAGCTAAATCGGTCTCAATCTCAATTATAGTCTTTAATACTGTATGCATCCCTCCGCATCTAATGCCTGTTTCTGTTTCAGGGTGCCTGCACTTGCAAGAATGCCTTTTCCTTTTGACACAAAGAGGATGTAGTAGAAACTCTTGCCTGATTTCCATTATGCTCTTGTGCCAGTCATAGCTGCGCTCTCATCTACACCCACCCCCTCCTGACTTTGTTGTCTTTTCAGAACTATCCTTTTTGTAACTTCAGACATGAATCTACTGAAAGAGTCAAATTTTGATTCAAACCAAAATGTTTGATTTACATCCCTTTTCATCAGGAAACGAAACAGTATCTCGTGTTTTCGCCTGAATAAACTCAATTGCACAACAGTTTATTCTGACCAAGCAATCTTGGATTGGACGAGAGGCGTTCCACGAGTGGTGATAACGGATGGCGACAGCACTGCGATGTTTAACTCTATGTATCATTCGCCATCGCAGGTGTCCTACAGTGGTTAATGACACTAACTGTGTGTCTCAGCGTGGGTGAGAGTAGGTGTGTATGGTTCGCAGTACTGAGGAGAGAGCAGCTGCCTGCCAAAACCCACATTCACAACCAGTCACAGAAGCACTTTCAGCAAGAACACGCATCTGATAATTTTAACAAAACTTTCTCTCCATAGTAATCACTTCTAAGTCATTCAGACCTAAATTACCTATTTATAATAAATAGTGTTTACGGAACTGTTGCTTAAAAGCAGTATCATACTGAACGTCATGGTGTTGTGTGACGTCTCTGATGTCTCCGGTACTCATGAGTGCCCCCATGCCTACAACTGCATCACAGCTGTGTTGATATTCAGCACAGCATTATGTCCTTAAGTGTAATATTAGTAAATTAGAACATTTTAAGTACCCATCTACTGTCACCTGACAAAACTACTACTGTATATAGCATTTTAAAATGCTAGTGGTTTTTGGACCTGACTGTAGTAAAATTACAATAGTAAATGCTACAGTTTATTGCGGTGCGTCGTCAATCGCTACTGTAGATACAATAGATACTATAGTGTGATTTCCTATGGGGAAAATGTGTTTTGCAATTCAAAATTTCACCTTAAGAACTCGCCTCCGGAGCGGATTAAATTTGCATGCCGGGATACCACTTTACATTTTATGGGGTCAGTTTGTTTGGTTTTTCTGTAAGTAGATTATCATAAGTACCATAAGTAGATTTTTTGATGCTAGCCGAGAAAACTCGCTCACTCTAACTCATCGTCTATATCGCTTCATCCTATATACAGGGTCACAGGGGCCCTGGAGACTATCCCAGGAGACTTGGGGCACGGGGTGGGGTACACCCTGGAAGGTGTGTCAATCCGTCGCAGGGCACACACACATACACACTCATTCACACAACTACAAGAAATTTGGGAACACCAATTAGCCTAATCTGCATGTCTGTGGATGAAAACCAGAATACCCAGAGGAAACCCACCAAGCATGGGGATGGGGAAGCATTGTCCATAATAGTAAAGGTCTATGACACCAGGTGTGGAGGAAATATCGTTTTAAAACAGTTGTTTAGATCATGTTGAAGGGACATTAAATTTTATTAAATTTGAATGTTGAATTTAAATGTGAATATTGTCACAAAGCAGCTTGACAGGAATAAAAATTCCGGAAATAAATGAAAGTACTTTTTGTTATGTATTAATTTGTAGATTTTTCGGTTGATGCGTCTCATCCAGTCTCGTCATTTGATATGACACCATGACTAAGTGGGTTGCTTTACTTAACGTAGTGTGTATCTGCAGTTCATATTTACTTGTTATTGAATTGTCTTTCGACAAAACAGCTGTCTGTCCACCCCGCTGATTGCTTCACGCAGCTGCACAGCACTCTTCACATAGTCTTTTTCATGTATATGGAAGCTGGATCGGGTAACAACAAAGGCAAGAATTCGTGACTTTAAACTAAACAATCAATGGCATTCGACAATATTAATCAAACATGCAACAAATTCAATAATATACAATAAAATTGTTGCAAAATGGCACTTCAGAAAATAGTGTTGCATTTTTAACTAGGAGCAGCTAGTTAAGTTAAGCGTACACTCAGTTTCTTTCTCAGAAATCCAGTTGGTGTATGGTAGCGAGCAGAGCGTTCCTTTTTTCCCCCGCAGCTAATAGCTCTGAAATAAAGTTGCACCCTCTGCTAGCCTGCACTATTTTTGGCTTTTAGTGCTTCATCGAGTGTCATTATTTCCTCACAAGGCTCCATTTTCACACAGTTTTACATTAGAAAGAAAGAAAGAGAAAAATGTAAATGAGCCTTTCCTCATCGATTCACATCGTTCTGTTTGTATTTCACAGAAACAAACCAATGGCTATTTCTCTGAAACACATGCTGGGCCTCAAACACACGTTTGTACCCTTGTGGCTTTAATGAGTACTTTTAATACTTTTGTTTAGTCCAGAAAAGCAGCAGGCAACTGAAATCATTTTCATGGTTGCATATAGCTGTTCAAACTCAGGAGCTGGGGAAAAGTAACTTTTTTTTTTTTTTTTTTTTTTAATTCAATGGGTAAGAAATGATTTTGTTGTTTGTCGATGTGTTTTAAGAAAGCTGATTGAAATGAAATGTCTTAAAGTTCACATCTAGAGTTCTGAAGCGAACGTTTGCACCCTCACCCTAGGGATTTTCAATGGAAATAATTAGAGGTGCTCTTTATTTTGCCGTTTATTTACAGTACACATAGAAATCAGTTCAAGAAGTAAAACTACAAGGGGGGGTTCACATCAAGACGGGACTTTTGATTATGCAGAATAACAGCACACAGTAAAAACTCGCTTTTTGTTTCTCTATATAACCTCCTGCTACACTAATGCACTTTTCCCTGTGTTTCATTAGTGCTTGGACGCCAACAAGGTAGAAGGATTTCTCCGTTTAATCTTTCCATTTAAATCCTCGGAATGAAACTCGGTCAGTCACCAAATTATGCTCAACAGAACTTGGGCACCTCGAGCGATTTAACTTCATTTAAGCTATGGTAACATATAATTGTTTGACTCTACATAACTTACAATTCTAGTATCAATGCTATATATATTTTTTGACCCATAAGGATAAACAAACTTCAGTTAGTCCAAAATGCAGCCGCCAGGGTTCTCACTAGATCTAGAAAATATGATCATGTAACCCCAATATTATCATCCCTGCACTGGCTACCTGTTCAGT
>JAQQZT010000013.1:16185758-16196300 GCA_030068275.1 Clarias platycephalus | reverse complement strand
TAATCTGAGGAAAAAATGCTTTATACACAGTATATTTACTGTATTATATTACTCACTCTGAAGTTTGTGATGATTCTGGGATTCGAGCTATTTAAAGATCCATAATTGTAGATACAGTAAGCAATGAGAGCTGTCAGACAAATACTCTGAGGTAACTGAGTATGTGTACTTCGTTACTGTACTTAAGTACATATTTAATGTATCTATACTTTACTTCAGTAGTTTTATTAGAGTATTTGTAATTGCATGACTTGCCTTTCCTTCTATTTATAATAAAGTACATTTGTAATCCCAAAGTTCAATCGTTATTTTCACCTATCCCCGTTATGAAGCTTGTGTCAGGGCGTAGGGTCAGCCAGGATACAGCACCCCTGGAGCAGACAGGGTTAAACAGTGGCACTATGGCGGTTCCGGGGCTTAAACCCCCACCCTTCCAATCAGCAACCACGTAACCGTTTGAGCACCACTGCTTAAAAGTAAGGACTTCTGTATTTTTACTGTTACATAAGTAATTGAAGGATTTCTACTTTTACTTGGTAATATTTGCCTTCGGCAAATATTGCTTATACTCAAGTACAGGATTTGTGTACGGTGCCCACCTCTGCTGAAATGTGTATTGTATATATGTGCAGTAAATCCTAGACCTTACAATATATACTCATAATTCTTTTTCCTTTTTGCATCTCTTACAATACCTCCATTTTTTTTGTTTTTTTTTAAAGAACATAAGCCTTACATAGATTATCCTTTTCATTAACATGGACATGGATGTAGTGGAATTCCACCAAGATGTACCTTTTTATGTTCCCATGTGTTGTTTTTCTCTCTTTTACTCTCTCTGACTCTCACACACATAAACACAAGTGTGTGCACCTGATGTTGAGATGTTTGCAGCATTAATAGTCCACGAGCACGATCATGATCATACGATATGCAACGCGAATCTCCTCGAGCTCAGAGCGTGTGATGTGTCATGCTGGGAGAACACATCTGGCAGAACGTTGGTGTGTTTTTTTTCTTACATGCTTAACATTTCAGTTGGATAGAAAGAGGAGTCGAGATGAAGGTGTGTTTAAATCAAGGGGTGAAAGGAATCGTGCAAACATTCTGAACTTAACTGAACATACCAGTAGTAACCATGACAACCAAGTCGGGTGTGTAGGCGGAGCTAAGATGTGTGCAGACTAATGATTGGTCTTTACTAGTTACCAGATACAGTGTATCATTGTTTAGAGCGATTTTCTTATCGGGGCTAATCCAATGAATTTCTGTGCACTTGGCTTGCGCCCTACATAGGGTATAATATATGTACCCTTACACATAGTGTAGTAAGACCTTGTTCACCTGGATTCTGCATTTTTACTAAGGAGGAAAGTATTGGCACCCTTTGTGTGGGCAGCTACAATATAAACGTTAGCTTAAAGTTTGCTCGTTTCTTATACATAGGTTTGTTAATGTTAAAAGTATTTAAAATATTGTTTTTGTGTTTTATATGTATGCTCTTTAAAGATAAAAGTATTGGCACCCTCGATACTGTACTTTTATGCTTATTAAAGATAAAAGTATTGGCACCCTCAATTGTGGTCGCGTTTTTGTGTTTTATATGAATGCCCTTTAAAGATAAAAGTATTGGCACCCTCGATATTTTTATGCTTATTAACGATAAAAGTATTGGCACCCTCGATATTTTTATGCTTATTAACGATAAAAGTATTGGCACCCTCAATTGTGGTCACGCCGCCACCAACGTGAAGGTTTGCTCGCTTCTTATACATACAGTATGCTTGTTAAAGATAAAAGTATTTGCGCCCTCAATTGTATTCACGCCGCCACTAAAGTTAAGGTTTGCTCGCTTCCAATATGCATGTTTGTTCCGGATATTAGTATTGGCACCCTCGGCTGTATGCTGTATGCTCATTAAAGACAAAAGTTTCAGCACCCTTGACTATTTTGGGGTGCGTGGGTAGCCATGATGTAAAAGTTTGCACATCTATATGTTCTTTATTCGAAGAAAAAAGAAAACGTCTTTCAAGATCTTGACGTTCTTTAGAGATAAGCCCGTGGCTGTGTTTGGGTGCGTGGGCAGCAGTTAAGCGAAAGTGTATGCATGCATTTGTTTAATACAGTTAAAAGTAATGGCACCCGTGCTTTTTTGTTTTGTGTGTGTATGCATTGCTGTTGGGACGTAAACTCGCTTTGTGTCATTAATATTAGTTGAATCATGAAAGAAATGCATGGGATTTGAGAACGGCGCACGCGTTACTCGTAACACATTGAAAAACAAACCAGTGAGGAAGACTGTCATAAAAAAAAAATAATTAGTTAAAAATCTTTGTCATCATCCACTATAGGTCCAAACTGGAAAAAGAACAAACCAAAGAACAACTAGACGTGTGTTTGTTACTCGGCGCTGGATTCAGTGTATTCTTCTTCACTTCGACTTATTCAGAGGTGGACAGGCGCGAAGAGATGCAGCGGGAGAAGAGTGGAATGGGAATGAGGCATTCATAAGTAAACTGTTTCATGAAGGAAGCACAACTGTGTCTCTTTGACGGCGAGACCCCGAACAGCAGAACTCTGTCTCCGTCCTCAGCTGGTCCTTGCGTCTGAAAAGAGCCACCTGCAAGAACTCTGGCCCAGTTGAACCTGGGCCACTTCAGATTTCAGACTTTCGCCCCATCCGAGCTCGAGCCTCGCTCCGGGAGGAGGAGGAGACACACCGGCGAGTTCCTGAGGCCCGTTACCATAGCAACTGAGCACTGCAGTGTGAGTGTGTGCGCAGGAAAAAAAAAAAAAAAAAAGCTCATTGTTACCAGTTATTTTTTATTTCCTGCCTCTTTTCCCTGCACACAGCATCTTAGTTAAGTGATCCCAGATCCAAGAACATCCCTGGAAGCATGACTCGTTGCCTCGTCAGTTACATTTGACTGAATGCACAGGAGAGAGAGAGAGAGAGAGAGAGAGAGAGAGTTTACTTGACTTAAACGCAACGCACACTTCATCGGATCATGTCCAAATCAAGTCAACAAGATTCAGACACACATTGGGGTGAATACTTTTGACTGTTTTTATGTCAGGCTGCTGTGTTCGACAGTATACAGTACCTGTACCTGTATCCGTGTGTGTGTGTGTGTGTGTGTGTGTGTGTGTGTGTGTATGTGTGTGTTCAGTCTGAGAGTTTCAGTATAGAACTTTAACAGAACTTTTCTGACCCCTTGTGGTGACTAGAAAAACACTGGCAATCAGAAACACATACACACACTCGTACAGTATACACTCATGAGGCATTGTTAGTTTTATATATGAACATATGTATAGTACACTTTATAGCTATCGTTGTTATGAATTATAAATCATGAATGCGATGCAGAATAAGATGAAGCGCTATGCACGTACAACACGAATACAAAATATAACTGTAATGCTATAAGGTGTAGCATGGTGGCGTAGTGGGTAGCACCGTCGCCATGCACCTCCAGGGTCCGGGTTCGATTCCCACCTCGGGGTCTGTGTGCATGGAGTTTTCCTCCCACAGTCCAAAGACATGCAGATGAAGCTAATTACAATATGAAACGTTCCCTAATTGCCCATAATGTGTGAATGCACGTGCCATGTTAACCAGAGGTTCACCCATGGTCAAAAAAATGGGAATAAATACAATGCTAATCACCATTGGCCTCAACTGCGCCTAGTTGGACTACAGAGGTTCCTAGGTGGAAAGATGGTTGGTAATGCCTTTGTAAGTAATACATTCGACTTCTAAATACATTTTAAACTCAATGCTACAAACTGTAATCGCTTTTCATCAATAGTTGCATCAATCAGCCATAACATTCAATCCACTGAACAGTGAAATGAGTAACATTGATTATCTACTGTGGCGTATATTGGGCCACAAGTGAACAGTCAGCTCTCGAGGTTTATGTGCTGGAGGCATGTGTAAGGATCTGAGTGTCAAATCTTATGGAGGTCTCATGGGATATTCATGATATGCTAAAGATAGAACCTAACAAAAGTGCTCCAAGGAAATAAAAACTGTGAACAAGATCTCCAGGTGAACCAGGTTTCCTTCTACGTCATGTGGATGGAGATGGCCTGACCTTGCACTATAGGAAGAATCCAAGCTGGTGGAGGCAGTGTGAGGCTCTGGGAGATGATCTACTATAGGAAACGTTGGGTCCTGCCAATCTCTTCACGTTACTTTGATATGTACTGTACCTCCTACCTACAGTCTTCACAGAAATGGTGTTCCCTGATGGTAGTGGCTTCAGCGCTATAATGTGCCCTGACGCACTGCGAAAATTCTTCAAGAGCGGTTTGAGGAACCTGAGGAAAAACTTTGAGGTGTTGGCCTCCAAATTCCCCAGCTCTCAATCCAATCAAGCATCTGTATCCATTCTTTGTGCTGGATAAACAAGTCTGATCCATGGAGGCCCCATCTGGCAACTTACAGGACTTAAAGGATCTGCTACTGACGGCTTGGTGCCAGATACCTTCAGAGGTCTAATGATGTCCTGACCAGAGCTGTTTTGGTGGCAGAATGGAGTCCTGAACAATCTTAGGCAGGTGGTTTTGATTATGTCTGATCAGTGTATAACGATATAAATGTTTAATAAGTGCATTATAACATGTTATAATGGGGACATCATAGGAATTGTGACCATCATTCTTTCCCTGATCCTCTGCTCCTGTTATGAAGGTGTGTAAACTGCTCACTCATGCTACAGCATGTCCTCTGAACCAATGAGAATTTGCATTGTGAATAGTTAGTGTGAAAAACGAAGAAGCAGAGGCACCGTTTCTCTTTAACTGCACCTAAACTGGCATCCCAGAAGTCTCTCTCTAGCACTAATTGGAGGATTTATAAGCTGCTAAAATTGCTGCATCTTTGCCTTTTGTTGTTCATTATGTTCCCCACCCTGTTACTTTACACTCTGTGTGAGTGTGTGTGTGCTACCATTTCCACACTACTATATATTCATATTATGCATATTCTAATATTATTCATAGAGTCCGCTGCCAAGAACTGTTCTTATTTCCTCGTTAATGTTAGCACACATATCCACTTGGTGCTTATTATTCCAGCTTCAGATTTTTAACTGCAGATTGAGACGGATGTGCTGTGAATGAAACGTCTGTCAGGATTCGCCTAGCTCAAGCACCATCATGTTCAGCATTTGAAAAAAATATGGGGAAAAAATCATTCTCTTTAAAAAAAATAAAATAAAAATCTGATCTGGCACCGAAGCCAGACTCACGAGTCGTGTCACAATATTGACTTTACAAAATGACCAATCTAACTGTAATTGGTGTAATTTGACTCATATGGCGCCATTTTATTAGTAATTTCCCAAGACGTCCAAGGAAATCGTTGATATTCGCTGGTGTTTATACGATCACGGTGTCTTCATATTGTGTGTCGAAGCCTTAACAGCTCTAACGTGTCCGGTAGAGGACTTGTTAAAACTTCATTCACTCGATCACTCGGTCTCTAGCTCATCCTTGGTGTGCAGTTGCCTAGCAACAGTGTTTACCATTCAAAGCGTTAACCATTTAAAAAACGAGCGTGTTATGTTTAACTGTATATTTTTATGAATGACAAAATGCTACAGTATGATGCTATTTTTAAATCGCTAATATAAGGAACTGAATGCACAACCAATCAGAATGCGTTTTTATAATAATGAAGTTTGCCAAGAATTACCTTTTTGCTTATTAAAGAATATCATTCTGATATGCCTCCAATGTGTGTGTGTGTTAAAGTTTAGAATGTTAAAGTTTAGATTTTTTCCTCTAATGTGACCTCATATAAGAAGAGTCCCTCCCCCTGACTGGTCGCTCAGCTATAACCCGTGGTTGTTGAGTGTTAAGTGTGTGCGCAAGGTTTGAAGAGTCAAAGTATTTGTAAAGCTTTGAAATTGGCATTTACTAATGGCAGCTGTTGCCATGCGTCAGAGCTAATGAGCTGATTAAGGTCTGAAACCTTGAAAAAGAATCTGAGACTCTGGAACTCTTCTATAATTTTTTTTTTTGTTTTGTTTAATTTAAGCATAAGAAGTAACTATGCATCAATGTTTGCTGAAAATATTGTGCATTTTCTCCATTTCCAAGAGAGACTGTTAACATCTTTTCAATTTAAAAAAATCACCAAAATCTGTTATTTATCAAGGGATGCCAAAACTTTTGCATAAGACTGTATAAAAACAATCAAAACATTTAGAAAAGACATGTAAATGTAGTAAAATAGACATTAAATCTCACTGAACACTAATCTATGATTCCTCTCGGCACCGGCTGCTTTAAAAGCTAAACTGAAAGTGGCTCCATTTTCTTCTTGCTACCGTCCTTGTTAATATTCTTGGCACCCGCAGTGATACAGTATGTCTTCACTAAATCTTGCAATAATGCAAAAAAAAAAGAAAAACACAAAAAATATGTACACTCACTTCGCTTGGCTTTCCACTGACTCATACAAGTTTTTCACAGTTCCGGGACGTACGTGTAACCTAGCCGGCATTCAGTTCGGTCTCTTGTACGCCGGAAATGCAAATGTTTTGAGAAATTTCAATTCTTAAGGTGGGCGTTCATATGCCAAGCTACCTCTGTATTAAAATATGGGACCTTTAAAGTAAGGCATGTTATTTAAAAATCCTCCATCCTGAATAATTTACAAAGCACTGACACTGAAGACTCCTTCCATAAACGTTAAATATATTTCTCCTTACAGAAAACTGTACCTTGGCAACAATTAACTTTTTTTAATTGAATAAATTTTTTTCCGTTATATATCATTCACCTCTGTATAAGTCTCTGAATGAATCAGATCAGATTTCAGCTGCTGTTATCGAAAAAAAAAACTACTCAACACCTCCTGACCAATCAGACGTCAGGAGTTTCACTAATGTATAATGTAAGACACTTAACATTGTCAAGACAGCTAAATCCTGCGATGCTGGCAGAAGTCGGAGAAGAGGTAGTGAGCGAGTATCAGCTCTTCAGCACACTCGGAACAAATCAAACTCAATCCGAAAGTACTGACACAAGCGGCCCTGGTGACTGCAGCCCGCTGACGTGCGCGTGTCAGCGCTGTCCCGATTGTATCCATCAAACGCGTCTCCATCACACACGCGTCCGGCTTTCTGATTCGCCTCCAGCTCCAGTTTGTATCTTCATCTCCACACTACTGCTTAATCCAGCCGAGCGTTGTCAGAAACTTTTGCCCCAGTTCCACACCGGCTGAGGAATCAGTGCTG
This sequence comes from Clarias platycephalus, assembly GCA_030068275.1. Taxonomy (NCBI): domain Eukaryota; kingdom Metazoa; phylum Chordata; class Actinopteri; order Siluriformes; family Clariidae; genus Clarias; species Clarias platycephalus. The sequence continues at coordinate 16,189,047 of JAQQZT010000013.1, read as the reverse complement.
CGCTTTTAATTACTCACAGAGGAAAAGTGTGGTTTTTCAAGTGAGCGATGAAAGAAAAAAAAACAAGCGCAGCCGGTTCACCTTCCTATCATGAAAGTTAACCTATGAGCAGGAATAAGATGAGAGTGTGGTTTCCACAGCAAGCTGCCGCTTTTACAGCCTCCTGCGGTGTGAAAATAATCAGACTCGCAGCAAACGTCCCAGTTTGAAGCCATTCCTTTGCTAACTAAGACCAGCAGACGTTAAAGCCAAGTGCAAAAAAATATATCTTATGTAACTGCGAATTTTAATTTATTTGAAGGTTTTCATGTCTTTTTGAGATTTTCTGTTTATCACCAATTTTTAAGCCAATCCAAAATTAAGGAACGGCTGCTTTTATGACTTGTAGCTAGAAAATCTGTGAAAAAGATTTCAGAATACGAACAACCGAAACGAGCCAAACCGAATGCTGGCTAAATTGCGTACGCGTCCAGAAGCTGTTCAAAACTTGTTTGTATCAGTGGAAAGCCAAGCAAAGGGTTTTTTTTTTTTTTTTGCATTTTTATTAAGATTTAGTAAAGACATAGCACTATGGTTCCCAAGAATGTTAGCAAGGACGGTCGTGTTATTGGGTGGCTGGAATGGATTATCTGCATTTACATTATATCCTAAGGGATACAAAATTTCACCTTAAGAACTCGCCTCCGGAACGGATTAAATTTGTACGCTGAGGTACCACTGTATTACGCTTTTATATTGTGCTATTAAAATCAATTAGCATCAATGTTTAGATTTTGTATATGAGTAGACATTTCCTCACATCCTAGCTAGGAAGCTAGCAACCGAATAGATATTAAATTAGCAGTTATGAAGCATGAAACATTTGCTTTTTTTATACTCAGACAAGCTAACATTAGGCGTTAGAAGTCTTATTGTGATCTCAAAACAAGCTATCAAATTATTATGCAGTTTAAATTAGTAGATTTCCAGCTAACATTTTAATAACTGTTGTGTTGTACAGTAGGTTGTCGTACAATCTACAGTAGGTACTGTAACATAGGCTAGTTGAAATAAGTAGATTCTGCTACAAGTTAGCTAATATATTGTTAACTTGTAACAAGGCTAGTTCACTATGCTATTAAGTTAAGTTAAGTTAATTTATTTATATAGCACATTTAAAACAACCGATAGTTGACCAAAGTGCTTTACATAACAAAGCAAAAAAAATAAATAAATAAATAAATAAAATTCATTCAAAAACACCAGAACCATCAAATTACCAATACAAAACCACTATATTATTATATTATATTATATTATGTTTACACTCAATTTAATCAATCCACTTCTCAGAGGAGAAATTCACTGAAGTGATTCACTAAGCGGTCAATGCCTCCATCGTCTTATTTATAGTATTTTAAAAATTCAGCCATTTTAGATTTTAGCGATTAGCCGAAGTTGCCTTCTAAATAAAAATGCTAGTGTTATGGGTTTTATATTATGTGCACCATTGTTGCTATAAAAGTAGCTAGCTTTAGGCTTATTATGATATTGTGTAATTAAGGCTAGTAACCAGGTTTGCTAGCAAGCTGGATAGCATTAATATTATATGATTATATTCTGTAAACCGGTAAACGATTTCAAGCAAGCCAGCTAATCTTCAACTAAATGCTATGTTGCTTAATGTACTGTGTAGCAGGTTTTTTTTTTTCTTTTTACCAGCTAACGAGCACACTCTATACCTGAAATCAGTAGCCAACTAGCTAACTAACATTATGCTAATACAGTGGTACCTCGGTATACTGTATGAAGCATTTTCGGCATACGAGAAAACTAATCGAACACGGCTACAGTCTCTAAGAAAAGAGAACTTTTTGTTTCCTTTGTGGAGGGTTTTTTTGTTAGTTTTTTTGCATTTTGTTCAAGATTTAGTGAAGACGGCCCCAACAATGTTAGCAAGGACGGTAGCAAGAAGAAAACGGAGCCAAGAGGAATCAAAATTAAGGTTGAGCTTTAATGTCTATTTATAAAAAATGTATTCTAGTGTTTGAAATGGGTAATATTGATAATATTTTCGGGTGGCTGAAACAGATTATCTGCATTACATTACGTCCTATGGGAAAATGCGTTTCACAATATGAAATTACACCTTAAGAACCTTAAATTCATATGCCGATACCATAGTTTAAAGTTTACTCCAATCTTGTAGATCGTCTTTAAATATCGTCTTTGCTTTGAACTTCTCAAAAAAACAAAAGAAAAAGGGAATCCTGTGTTTTTAACTAAGCGCTCAGCTCCACCGCTTCCCCTGTTTTCTAAAACAGTCGGTTGCGCTCATTATTAATCATCTTTTAACAGAGAACCAACAAACGTGTAATTCATCACCATTACGTTTCAGATACTCCAGCAAGTGCAGCTGTGAGTAAAACAGCTCCAGCGTGCAAACTTTGTGCTTTGCCCTTTAATTTATCCCTATTTAGTGCTATAGCTTTACTGTCAGCTCGTCTGAAATCCTCTGGTGCATTTTAAAATGAGTCGCCTTAATTGCCTGATTAAGTTTACAGTCGACTGGACAAAGCTGGAGCATCTCTGCGGTGTGTGTGTATGTGTGCCGTCTATGATATTTGCACCATATATCCAATTTACACACTGATGAGGCCTAAAATATTTATATAGCTGCTCTGTGTTTGATGAGAGAAGAAGCTGGACTTAAATGAGCGCAATTAAAATGAAAAAAAAAAAAAAAAACAAGCGAGACTAAATGAGGGCAGACGTCAGCTTTAATCTATATATTTATAAAAAGTTTGCTGGGGGAACGGGATGTTCAGGTAACCGCAGTCCGGTGATGAGACTCTCAGCCGCAGTAAAGCATTTGAATGGCGCAAACGTTTTAAAGGAGTCCATATGTCCGTGAATGACGATGCAGATGCTAAAACTTTGCTTAATTAAATCGTCTAGCGGGCAATGCAGAGGTATTTTGTTTGTTTATTTGTTTGTTAAGAACAACGTAAGGAGCTAATAGCGACAGAAGGCTTGTGAAGGCTCGACTAGCCTGACTAATGACCGGGCAAATGATTCGAAACACAAACACAGTTCGGTAGTTTTCGTGTCTGCGAGCATTTGTACAAAAAAAGAAGGTGGGAGGACAAAAGTGTTCTGTATTTATTATCACCAAGCATTTCATCTACAAATAATGAAAAAATAAAAAAATGATATCCCGCGTCCCTGAGTACGGGATAAAGCGGTATAGAAGACGAGTGAGTGAGTGAGAAATGATATGAACAGGTGTGACGTACTGTAGGGTTTAAGC
>JAQQZT010000013.1:16157346-16182088 GCA_030068275.1 Clarias platycephalus | reverse complement strand
TTATACGTATATTTTTATATTTTAAGAAAATCTATAATTATACACACAAATATGTTTATATTATTATAAAATAATATAGTACATTATTCTATAATAATGTTATTATTTTATTATAAGCATATATAATAAATATATATAAATAAAAAGATAAATAAAAATCAATTATATATATTTATGCATATATGTATTTGTAATTGTTCTGTAATATATATATATATTACAGATGGGCAATGTCCGAAATTTTAAATCACAATATTTTTACAATACAAAATATGTTTGTTTGTTTTTTTGTATATATATTTTTAAGGATAAGGAAGTAGCTGTACTTTTTTAGTTTGTAAAAAGAAATTGTGAAATTTTAGATTTTAGAAAAAAAAAACCTTGGACTAATAGACAAAACTCAATACCAATAATATAATATATAATTGAAAAGCATGAAACAATTTATCATAATTTATCTATTTTCTATGGTCATATCACCATATCAACCAGCCCTAGAGACAAGGTTGTGTCCTTCATATTTACAGCTGAGAAAAAAGTCCTTCTCTTCCCCTCCTCCTTTCCATACCGTTAGGTTTGCTTTGGTTTGGGTAAGAATAAAATAAGATGAATCTTTTATAGAGCAATTTAGTCATCAGATAAATTTTATATATACACACGCTACTGCCAAAAGTATGTGGACACCTCAGTATAACACCCATACTGTATGATTATAATGATTTCGGACTTTGCCGGTTGAAAGCCCCATTTCAGGTTTATTCCCCCTGTTTTTTCGCCTCTTATAATGTGCTGCACACTTCTGGGAAGACTTTACACTGGATTTTAGCACAGCGCTAGTACAAGACCGTTAGTGAGCCCCGGTGCTGGTTTTAAGATTTCAAAGAGGTGGCGCCAGTTTCAGTTAATCCCAAAGCTCATGGTTCAATGGAGTTGAGTTGAGTCAGGAATCTGTGCAGGACTTTGTTGATCTTACAGAAGGCATCATGATGCTGGATCGGGGGTTTGGGGGAAGAGGAATTATAATGCTACTGAATACAATGGCATTCTATATAATTTTGTGCTTCTGAGTTGGGGAAGAACCACATGTCGTTGTGATGATCGGGTGTCCACATAGTTTTGACCATAACGTGTGCAGAAACATTGGTATAATTCATTGTGAATATGGCAAACATTTACATTTTTTATTTTATATATTTTATCTAGTGTAATTTTACCACCTACGTTTTGTTGAACTTTTTTTAATACTGTAGTTATTTTCCCCCAATATCTTGCATGACATATCGACTTTCTCTTTTTAAAAACATACATTGTACAATAAAATATTATGCATAAAATAATGAAATTACAAAATTTTGGGTAAGAAAAAATTTTTTTTAGGATGCATTTGTATTTAAAAAGATTTGACATTTATGTTTTATTAATCTCCTAACATGCACATTTCAAGTTTTTCTGAAATGTTTTCTGAAAGTTTTTTCTCTTAGAAAAAAATGGGGTACTAAAAAGTTTTTGTACCTTCAGATTATATCTTTCATATGCAAACGTTTATGTATTGTCCTTTGAAATACTTGATTTTGTAGCTTCAATCTTTTTTTAAGGGATTGTCTTCTAAGGCAGGTTGCTAACCCTAGCATTTCCACCACAGTACAGTATATGGTTAACATGTGGTCATATCCTCTAGAACAGATTGTTTTGTTCAGACCTTTCAAGCCAATAGATATGGAAGCCCTGAGCCTTACACTGAGAACTGCAATAGTTTGCTACATTTAAACCCTCAATATCTTAAGCCTTTAAACATGTTCAATGAGCGTGCTCAGATTCATGTAGGCAGATCTCAGTGTTCTGTGAGTGCTCTCGTGGTTTAAGGCCAAAGTATTGAAATTCTTGGAATCTGGTATAAATTAAACGAATCTTGATCATAGTGGACGATGGAACTCTTCCATTACTTCAATATACCAGAGAGAAAACACAATAAATTAGAGTAAAGTACAGCCAAGTCCTGTGAAACGTTGTGTGATAAATCACTGAACACACTACTGTAGGACAGAATCTCATCACAGCATCATAAAAACAGCAAACAAGTAACACGATTATAATTCAATACAATTAAATTTTATTTATAAAGCATTTTTAACACTTTTAACAATGGCCTTTGCAGCAAAGCAGCTTTACAGAATCGACAACAGGAAATAATGGAAATACGTTTTTGAAAATTATGTTTAATTTATACCAATCAAATTGTCCCTGAGATGACAAGAGGGAGAAACTTTGACTGAACAGGTAACCTCATCCTCATTTGGTTTAATTGGGTAGAAGAAAGTAGCTTATGAAAATACAGAATTTTGAGTCACATACTGTACATGTGTGATCTTTTATAAGACGTATAGTTTTAAGGTTTTTTTTTTGTTGTTGTTGTTGTTGTTTAAAAAAAAAGTTGACAAATTGAAATCATGTGCAATTAATTAAAAACATGTATTAAGCTAAAGTAGACTTACAACTACAGTGTTACCCTGGCATACGAATTAAAGTTCTTACTCTAAGGCGAAATGTCGTATCACGAAACGCGTTCTCCCATAGGAAATACTGTAAATACAGATAATCTGTTCCAGCCACCCAAACAAATATTACCAACATCATCAATTTCCAACACTATAATGCAAATATACGATTATAAACAATCAAAACATTTAGAAAAGACGTAATGAAGTAAAATGCAAAATAAATAGACATTAAACCTCACTTTAAGGTTAATTTATGATTTAAATCATAATTTATGATTCCTCTTTAAAAAAACAAACTGAAAGCGGCTCCATTTTCTTCTTGATATAATCTTCTTACACAAAATAAAAAAATAGTAATCATAAAAAAATCACTAAACTTGTTTTGCTTGGCTTTCCACTGATGCAAGTTTTAAACGGCTCCCGGTGGTACGCGCGCTGATATCCTGTTCGGTCGCGAAAAATGCTTTGGATGCTAAGACAAATTTATTGCAAAATTTCAGTTCTTTGTGAGGTGGACCGTTCGCATGGTGAGGTGCTGTACCGCTGTACTGAACATTACCATGTTTGAGCAGACTTGCTGTTCATATTCATTCGCTCCGTTAATTTACTTGAGTAACTTTTTGAAAAAAAAATGTAGTTTTACTGCAGCATACGTTTTACTTGTAGCTACACTCGGCTACACTCGACTCGTTACTTTTCTAACCGTTTATTCTACACATGCAGTTGGTGGATCTACCGCATGACTGTTTCACCAATCAGACACAGCAACAATAATCACATGACCACGTTTGACCAATCAGGTCTTCAGCCGGTATTCTACAAATTCATCCTACTTGTGAATCCATCCTACATACGCTCACTGCATGCGCAAACAAAAGTTTCTGCATCTTTCTCAAATTTTGCGGAACACCCATAAATCCATGCTGCTACTAGGCGGATCTTACGTATACAAAAAATACGATCCATCCCTGGCATCATATACTGTACAAAGCAGTACCCACCTCTGATTGTATGCTATTCCAGTGGGTCACATACTGTACATGTGTGAACCATTAGAATTTTATTACTAAATAAATCTCACACACCAAGTCATTTGATGTGTGTGTTTTTTCCTTTCGCAAAGTATACTTTTAGCCAGAATACATCTTAACCTAAATGTTTCTTCTACAAACCAATCCCTCCTAGACATATTTTGAAACAATCAAAAAGCACACGGTCCGATCTGACCTTAATGAGCTCATAAAATAACATTTTATGACTACAAAATCTCTTTTTCAAAAAACATCTGTTGTTTTTGCGTGGTAGGTTCCAGTGCCAAAGTTTGAGTTCTCGTCATCAGTTATCTCATCTTGTCACACGTCCTGATGTTTATTTCCATGGTGTCGGTTTAGTGTTAGGTTGTAGCCTTCCTCCTCCTTATGAGACTCTCTGAGAAAGAAAGAGAGAGAGATATACAGTATGATGATGATGATGATGATAGTGAAAAACACTTAATGTGGGTGCATTCTGTAACTAAACAACAATCCAAAACAGCAAAAGCAAAAAACTTTCTGAAGACATGTTGCCATGACCCTCTTCGGCTTTAATGCTGCTGGAGTTAGGACGTGTCGAGAGGAATGTGGGGGCTGAATTTTAGAACAGAAAAGTTCCAGAAGTTCCTGTGATGTTCACAGGGTGTGAAAGAGGCTGGAGGAGGCTATAAAGGCAAAGGGTGAACATAGTGATAAACACAGATACATTTGCAAGAAAATGTTTGTAATCACCAGGGGCTGTTATAACTTATAAACTAATAGCACATAAACTTTTTTTCGAGCACATTAAGTAATTATTCAGCCTGGAAAAATGACGTGAGCCTCTGTGACAGGTGTCACGGAGATGAGATTGGGTGCATGGGTTGTAAAGACATGCAAAGTCTAAATGCTGATTAATCTGCTCGAGTTGAGTGTGAACCATGCTTCGATCGCATGAACAAGATGCATTAATTTAATTAAGGAAAAGGCTGCAGAAGTGTTTGCTAAGCAACTTCTCTACAAATGGAGCAAATTCGGAACAGTGGACATCCTGCAAAGATTGCACCCGGGACACAATGGGCAATTGGGAAGGATGTGTAAAAAATTGTACAGGTAATAGGAAAAAAAAAAACTACAGAAGACGACAAACCTGTAAAGTCTTTGTAAATTTGTGCACTATCATAAAAAATTTCTATCAGACAATTTTCTCTAAAACACCTGAATATTTCACAGTGTTTTGGGGAAAATGTTCCACGGACAGATGAGAAAATGTTTTGGCCATGACAATGTTTGGAGAAATAAATCACACCAACAACAAATTCTCCTCCCAACTGTTGAAGCATGGTGGAGGGTGCATCATGGTTTTGTTTTGGAAATAATTATTTTCAATAAGAACCTGCAATACTCATGTTTAATTAACTTTTATTTAATAAAGACCTACAGTACAGATATTTAATAAGGACTTACAGTACTTACAGCTTCACAATACAGATCGAATTGTAATTCACATTTCTAATAAAGTATAACATTATGACTGCAAAACATTCCCTGTTATCACCCAAATGAGGATGGGTTCCCTGTTGAGTTTTTTCCTTTCTTCACACTCAATCATTTCCCTAATTTTCTTTTCATTCTGTAGAATTAAATGACCATGACAATGATGCGACAAATGATGCGACAATGACCAATGATCAAAGCACTATATAAATAAAATTTAATTGAATAAAGACATTTAAAGGTCATATGTTAAATAAGAACTTCTGCTGTTGTTTTCTGCAGATATAAATATATAAATTACACAAAATATACAAATCATGTATGCTTCTGATATTTCTTGAAAATCCATAAAATTAGTTAAAATCGTAATGAGCTCAGTGAAAATTATGAAAGCTACATTTAGGTCGGCTATTACATTAATCACAATAAATACTCAAAAAACACTAACAGTGAAGATTTCTCACATTTCAAATGTTAAATTAACAAAGGTGTGAACAACCTGCGTTATGTGTTACTCATGACGCGCACACACACACACACACACGAGAACGCTGCGAAGCCTCTACACTGTCATCTCTTCCGTAATGGGTTTAAAATGGAAAAGACGATTAAGGCAATTACATTCTCGAAGAGCTTCAGTTCCAGCTTCATTGACGTGTTAAAGCAAACTGGAACCCTGATATTGTCCTAAACTGACTATGGGTGGGTCTGAGTTTGGTATAAAATAAATAATTAATGCAGCTTTCTTAGGAAGGTGAGCGAAATGGGGTAATAAAACTGTAAAATTATTTTGTAAAATGATGATACTTTTAGTATACTTGAACCTGACTTTAGAGTTCATCAAATTAAATACATTCAAATACAGTGTGAAAAAATTATGCAACATGGATTGAGAGGTAGTCATGAAGTCATAGTTTAGTTTTTAGTTTTTTAGGGTTAAACATATTGATAATTATGCTTTAATAATATTGTGAGAAGAGTTATGATTAAAATCTGTGTAATAATGTTTAACAGCTGCTAAAATGTCTGTTTCTTCTGCAGTGAAATTTCCCAAAGTGACTCCATCAGAAAAATCCAAAGTGAGGCATTTCTCTCACTCCACAGCCTGACTGAAATGTAAGTCACCTCTCTTTAATTTGGATGACCCCATTAAAATTACATACATTACTGAACAATTATTTCAATAGTTTTTAATTTAAATTAATAGTGTGATTTAGCTGTGATATAATGTGTGTTTCTTTTTTTTCTTTTTTTTCTTTTAGCGCAATACTCAACATCATCCACCTGTCAGCAATAGAAAAGGGGGCCTTCACAGATCTGCCAAGACTGAGATACCTGTAAGAATAATAATAATAATAATAATAATCTGTATGATTATAGTGCTAATACAGTATAACGTCACTTCAGCTTCTCTCTACGTACATTCTGTCTTCATTTCCTACAGGAGCATTTGCAACACAGGAATAAGGCATTTCCCGGATTATTCTCGAATCTCCTCAATGGGGCTGGATTTCTTTCTGTGAGTAATCGTGTCCTGCCGTGATTCAGAGCACAGATTCGAGCTCATTTTGATTTAAGTGTACGGCCTTCTGAGTGCACCTGCAAAACTGCAGCATGGATTTTGGATTCAAGCCCAGCTCATTTAATACAGAGCAGAAGTCATGCTGTTCTGGTGTGTGTGCGACTGTGAGTGTGTATGTGTGTGTGTGTGTGTGTGTGTGTGTGTGTGTGTGTTTAATAGGTGATCATGTTTGTATGTTTAATTGTTCTCTCTTTTTATTTTAAGGGAGATGGGAGACAACATACAGCTAAACACCATCCCAGCTAATGCGTTTCAAGGCATATCCAAGTCAGACATGTACATGTGAGTACACCATTCTCTTAGAAAAAAAGTTTGTTTCTTTGTTTGTTTTTAATAGTAATGGGTAGTTCCTGTGCTGCTTTCAACTACAGCCCATAACCTAGGACCAAAACATAGAAAGCATACCTTTAGTTTAGAATGTTCCCTCAGAAATTTAGGAAGACCTTCTCAAGTCCAAACTCTACATGAGAACATGACTGTGAACAGTAAATAAAATATCATGATCGATTACATTGACAAATTTATTGCTTAAATTTATTAAAGGCTAAATGTACAGTTTTAAGAAATCAAATACATCATAAACATTTAAATTACAGTAGGTCTATATTCAGGACATGTGTTAAATAAGGACCTGTGCTACAGATATTTAACAAGACCTAGTCTAATGATGTCTAATAAGGACCAATACTTCCAATGTTTAATTTTTATTTACACTATGGATGCTTAATAATGACCAACATTACTGATATTTAATAAGGACAGACTTTATTGATGTTTAATAGAGCGCTACTTTACAAATGTTTAATAAGGTCCTGCTCTATTGATTAATGGGGACCTCCATCCCTAATGTTTATAAGGAAACACAATACTGATGTTTAGGAAGGACCTACTGTACTCTAGTGTATGTTTAATAGTTAAATGTAGTGACCTACATTACTAATTTTTAATGAGGACCTACATTACTAATGTTTAATGTGGACCTACATTACAAATATTTAATAGTTAAATGAAGTGACCTACATTGCAAATGTTTAATAGGGACCTATATTACAAATTTTTAATAGGGACTTACGTTACAAATGTTTAATAGGGACCTACATTACTAATGTTTAATAGGGACCTACATTAATAATGTTTAATAGGGACCTACATTACTAATGTTTAATAGGGACCTACATTACTAATGTTTAATAGGGACCTACGTTACAAATGTTTAATAAGAACCTACATTACTAATGTTTAATATGAACCTACATTACTAATGTTTAATATGAACCTACATTACTAATGTTTAATAGGGACCTACATTACTAATGTTTAATGAGGACCTACATGACTAATGTTTAATGAGGACCTACATGACTAATGTTTAATGAGGACCTACATTACTAATGTCTAATGAGGACCTACATTACTAATGTTTAATATGAACCTACATGACTAATGTTTAACAGGGACCTACATTACTAATGTTTAAGAGGGATCTACTTTACTAATGATTAAGAGGAACCTACAGTACATTACTAATGTTTAAGAGGGACCTACAGTACATTATTAATGTTTAAGAGGGATCTACTTTACTAATGATTAAGAGGAACCTACATTACTAATGATTAAGGGGGACCTACATTCCAACTATTTAAGAGGGACCTACATTGCAAATGTTTAAGAGGGACCTACATTACTAATGTTTAAGAGGGACCTACAGTACATTACTAATGTTTAAGAGGGACCTGCATTACAACTATTTAAGAGGGACCTACATTACTAATGTTTAAGAGGGACCTACATTACTAATGTTTAAGAGGGACCTACATTACTAATGTTTAAGAGGGACCTACAGTACATTTACTAATGTTTAAGAGGGATCTGCATTCCAACTATTTAAGAGGGACATACATTGCAAATGTTTAAGAGGGACCTACATTACTACTGTTTAAGAGGGACCTACATTACTAATGTTTAAGAGGGACCTACATTCCTAATATTTAACATGTACCTATATTACTAATGTTTAACAGGCACCTACATTACTGATACTTAATAAGGATCTACACTTTTATGGTTCAGTAAGGACCTGCATTCCTAATGTTTAAGAGGGACCTACATTCTTAATGTTTAATAGGGATATACAGTACAAATGCTATTGACATTTAATAAGGATCTAGCAAACACATTACTTATAACTATCATGTTATTTATTTTCACTAATACATGAGACATTTAATTGAATTCATAACACTGAATATAGTTTTTCTATTTTAAGAAAATAAATACATCACAAATACATGATCAATAACATTAGTCATATTGTTGCCAACAAAATTTCTGTGTAAGTATATATCTTAATTTTTTCTTTGTTTTTTCATGAACGTATATTTACATTGCAAAATAATTATCCTACAGAGTTGCATAAGTAGGCACTTCAAATTGTATAATCCTCATAGTTATATATAGGCAATCCAAAATAAGAAAATTACTTTTCCATCAGAGACAAAAACAATAGCACCCTTTAAATAGATTAAGAATTGGTATGTGTCTCTGATGCGTGACAGAATCTGATTTTTTGCATCATTTCTTCAGCAAACTTGTCAGAAATGGAATTACAGAGATCGAAGCCCACGCCTTCAATGGGACCAGACTGGAAAAGTTGTACGTATCTCCTATCAGTGTGAAATATTTTTACTCGTTCAAACATGTTTACGAAAAGCTTGTCTCTGTATGAGTGGCAGGATCATTGTTTATTTTAAGATTGTACCATCTGAATACGGAACATAAAGTAAGGAACATAATGTACAAGTAAATAAATGTCCAATAAGACAAAACATTAATTTTCTTAACCGTTCACACTTCTAGTCACCAAGTCTAAAACATCTGGGGTTTTATGGTTATGCATAAATAAATTAAGGCTGTATTTTGAAAACGAACTTTGCGTGATATCAGTGTTATATTAACTGTACTACGAGGGTCGTTCAAGTCAAACCGGCACTTTTGATTGTACAGAATAACAGAAGTCAGTTATGAGAGTAAAAACTCTCTTTATTTCATGGGAGTAAACTTTATGCATTTACACTAATGCATTTATCACAGCGATTCACTAGTGCTTTGACACCATCAAGGTAGAAAATATTGTCCGTACCCATGATTTGTCTGAAACGCCAGCCTCCCAAGAACTCCTACTTCTACTGCCTTCTTTAAAACGTTTGCACCATTCAGAGGTTTTACTGCCGCTAAGGGTCTCATCAACGTCCTCATAACAAGTCCCGGTTTGACTTGAACGCCCCTTGTAAAAAAAAAAATCATTCCACTGGAGATAATGACTAATTAATTTTTTATTGTTTTAGGATCCTGAAAGACAACCAGAACCTAAATAAAATCCACGAAGATGCTTTTGAGGGGGCAGAAGGACCAACTTTGCTGTAAGTAAAACACGCGGTGCATAAAATCTTAATAATAAGAAACACACAAGCTATGGAAATACTTGAAGTAAAAAAAAATTTAATAATCCACTTGAGCAGTTTTGTGGGCATAAAATCTGTAGGAATGTAGTACAGCGTTATATCTGTTAGCCAAGGACTGAAGGCTGTGCAGAAAAGTGTTTGAAGGCTAAGCACAACCATCGCCCTGAACTCTAACACGGGTATATAAAAGAGGCAGGAAGCCAATCTACAGAGTGGGATTACACAAAGTGAAAACATTTCTATTTGAAAATTGTATGGCACACACCTGATGCAGTATTAGTATCTGGTACGACTTCAGCAAAACAGAAAAAATCTGAAATTACATGGACATCAAATTCTGTAATATACGCAAACCTCCTTATTTTTATGATCGCGATTTTGTTCACATGGAATTTCATTGCACACTCATAAGAGTGTTTTTAAAAAACTGTAAAGTTGCCGCGTCTATACATTGAAGATATTTGAGAAAAAATGATTAGATTTTTTTCAAGGTCGATTCATTTTATTTATTTTTTTTAATGATATAAGGGCGTTTTCCATTTAAATTTAAAATTAGCATATCTTCTCTTCCTGTGGGCCGACTGCGATAAAACAAAACTTATACAGTATGTTATCTCAAGCTCGTCCAGACAAACACACAGACAAAAATTCTAAAAACCATCCTGATGTGTTCTATTACTCATCAAATTATTTTACAGACACGCCAACTTTACAGTTTCATTATATATTTAAATGACAAACATTAAATGTATGTTTTAGATAATTATTGTTTTGTTTTTATAACAAATAAGTTTTAACATTTACAGTATGGATGAACTGTTGCTTACCTAAAATGTACTCCAGATATTAAAGATATTAAAGCCTATTAAATTTAGCCATTTTAAAGACTCATGAATGTGTTCATATGAGTGTGTCAATATTTTTGGAAATGACACTGCCTGGCCAAAAAAACGTTAGTGTTTCAAAAAGGTCAAACTTTTGAACTATTGTTTGCATCTAAAACTGGTTTAAGAACAGTCCAATGCATTACTACAACCTGGACTGACCTCTCAACTTCATGAAAGAAATGTGTTTTAGAAAGATCATGAATTAGCATGATTGTATACATGTTTATATCCATTATATGAATGATGTGCTGTTGTGTGTTTGTTTTCAGCGATGTATCATCCACCGCTCTCCGTTCGCTCCCTACACGAGGACTGGGAGAGATGAAGGTTCTCATAGCGCGCTCTACACCTTCCCTGAAGACCCTCCCTCCGCTGGAGAACCTCTCCGAGCTGCAGGAGGCCAACCTCACCTACCCAAGCCACTGCTGTGCCTTCCACACCTGGAAACGCGACAACAAGTCTGAACCTGTAGTAGTAACATATAAAAAATTTATAATACGTATTCCAAAACAATTCTTAGAAAGGGTTGTGTTTAATGAACTAGCATGAGACTTCAAAGCGGTTTTGTAAGCCGCGCTAGATAAGGGTGTACTAATCCTCATAAATGTAAAAGCACCGCTTATTAAAAATAACTAGTGCAGCTGGCATGACTCACAGTTAAACCATGACATTTTTTTGCCAGATGAGGGATAAAGTGTTCTTGCTTACTGAAGCATCACTTTAAAAAGATGTGTAACAATATATATATGTACACAAGGTGGTATCAAAACGGTAAAAAAGCCTCAAAACCTGGCAGTGGAATTTGCTGGCCCTTGGGGACGAATTCTCGATGCACAATGCAGCAAATGAGTAAAAAGACAATGATCAGTCTAGCTCACTCGGTCATGGAGATGATGAGGCTCTTCCACTGTGAAGACCGTTGCTCTGTCTCAGAGTCGTACCTGTACACTCAAGTTTCGTCACTGGTAATGATCCTCAACATTCATTTCTCGCTGACGGAGTTCTTGGTGGAGTCAGCAGCCTGAGGACGAACTCGGCAGCGACACGGCACGTTCAAATCACACCTGAGGACGCCTGGACTGTTCCGTATGACACAACGACAACGGCAGCGATGTTATAGATTGTTTCTCCAACGATCATCACGTACAAGTTGCTGAACACTTTCAACATTTTCGGGTTGAGCTCGTCAAAGGTCTTACTGATCACTCGTCGTCTTCTAATGATGCTCTTCCACTCTTGAAGCGCGCGTGTCACTCAAAACACCAGTGCACCAAAAAATGCAGAATCATGTCAAATGTTTTTGTGGCAGATTTTCCCAGTTTTACGCAGAATTCCGCGCACGCTCTTTGTTCTAACTTGCTGTCCATGATGAAATCGCAGACGTGGTAAGGCCTGTGATCAGATTAGCACCAGTTGCACAGGTGACAATGTCTTTTGGCACACTGACTTATGAAGGTTGGAGCTCCTTGTGACTGTGTGTACAGTCTTATGCTTCCATCTGTTGGCATGTTACAAACCAAGTCTCGAAACTTTTAGATACCACCTCGTATATATATATATATAAAATTCTTATTTGCACATGAAAGGCTTTTACAATGTCAGTATCTCAAACATCAATATAGCAAAAATGCTGTATTTTGCAGTCCTAATTTATTGTATGTATGTATTTAAACTACAGTGAAATGTAATTGTTATTGAGCTTATTATTAATTCTGTAATCCACGAATTCAAGAATCCATCCTGACGCTTTATTTGTTCACTCCACAGGGATGCTGCTGTAATCAGTCGCTTCAAGGATCTAACCATGCTGTGTAACATGGCTGCCCAAGCAGATACCATGTAAGAGTCAGGCACTATGAATCCATATAATGTCATGCTGATTGAACAAATGATCAATAAGAAAAAAAAACGATCTGATTCTCTGATATGATCTTTCTCACAGGGACCAATCTGCTGAAGATCTTAATGACATCAATTTCCACTACCCCGATCTGGAGTTGTGTGTCAGCAGCAGATCCTTCAAGTGCACCCCAGAACCGGACGCCTTCAGTCCTTGCGAGGACTTGCTAGGTCATAGTTTTCTGCGTGTCATCACTTGGATTGTCACGACCTTCGCTCTCGTGGGAAACCTGGCTGTGCTGTTCGTCCTGCTGCTGAGCCACCAGAAGCTGAGCGTCTCCCGGTTCCTCATGTGCAACTTGGCCTTTGCAGATTTGTGCATGGGGTTCTATCTGCTGCTTATCGCTTTGGCGGACTATCGCTCGCGCCAAGAGTACTACAACCATGCTATGGATTGGCAAACGGGCCTGGGATGTGGCGTAGCCGGGTTCTTGACTGTCTTCTCGAGCGAACTGTCGATCTATACTCTCACTATGATCACCCTAGAGCGCTGGCACACCATCACTCACGCCATGCAGATGAGCCGGAGACTGAGGCTTCGCCATATGGTCGCCATGATGGCGATTGGGTGGGGCTTTTCCCTTTTAATGGCGCTGCTTCCTGTTTTTGGAGTCAGCAGCTACACCAAGGTGAGCATCTGCCTTCCGATGGACATCGAGACTCCAGTGTCTCAGGGTTACGTGGTGGCTGTGTTGGTCATAAACGTCGCGGCGTTTCTGCTAGTTTGTTTCAGCTACGCCGGGATCTATTTAAGCGTGCGCAGCCCGGATGTGCCGACACGTCACGGAGACGCAAGGATGGCCAAGCGTATGGCGGTGCTCATCTTTACAGACTTCCTGTGCATGGCGCCCATCTCGTTCTTCGCCATTTCCGCCGCTTTGCACATGCCTCTGATCACCATCTCCCAATCCAAAATCCTTCTCATCCTTTTCTACCCGATCAACTCGCTGTGCAACCCGTTTCTCTATACCATATTCACACGAGCCTTCCGCAGGGACATGTGTTTGCTCTTAAGCCGATGCGGCTGCTGCAACGCTCAAGCGGAGTCCTACAGGTTGCATGGTCTGTCAAGGGTCGCCTTGACTCCAAGGAAGCAGAGAGCGAGGACATCTCACTCGAATCCGTTTCGAGCGTATCACATCAAGCTGCATGGGTGTTTCTTCAATAAAGCAGCGACATGAGCTTTATGTTTAAAGTGACTCACTCAGTGACTGACTGCTAAACTGTGAAGGATATACAGTATTTATTATTCATTTATGTTTTCAGATGTTCTTTTCTAGACTCTCTGCAGGAATGGGAAACGGTTCCGTCAGAACCTTTGTAATTAAAAATGTATATTTATATATTTATACACTTCGTTTGAAGCAAGGATGGCTTTATTTTAAATTGGACACGCAATCATTTTTCGAGCTCCTTTCCCCGAGCTCTTTTCCTGCATGGATTCCTTTAATCTTGGAGGACTTTAGCTGGTGTTTCCTCATGGATATATTTGGAATTTGGAATGAAGCACTGTATGGTGAGGCTAAGGAACTTACAGGAGGCGTAATACACCTGGGGTGTTTTCTCCAATTTAGCTGTTGCCATATTTCTGTTCGTCGTTCGGTTCTCAATCCACATTACAATAACTACAGACGTCTCTGTCTTGTCTGCTGGTTTGGTTTGCAGATTTACGATTCCCTATTCCCTGAGCAGGTCTGAACAAACAGTAAGATGTACAGTATGTGTGAAATTACTTTTGGAATAAGTTGCACACAATCTAAACATGGATCTTTTAAAGATGCTTTGGGTAACTTTAGGGAAAATATGTTTGATGTACCAAGTAGTAACATCTGGCTGTGGTTCAACAATGAAATCACATAAAGCTCAATTATACGGCAAATATTAAAATATATACATACATATTCATGATTCATCTTTTTTTTGTTTTCTGTTTATGGAGCTTTCGAATTGTGTAATGAAGACTTTGCAGTCAACTTGTACTCTAATCCTTTCTTGGCACAAGAATAAATTTGTATTGACCTTCCAAAAACATGTTGCCACTGGGGACAATGAAGTTGCACTACGCTCTTTTTTTCCCCCTAAATTTTAAAATGTAATTTTATCATGGTGTCATGGGTGAGCAAAGTACACAAATCCTGTACTTGAGTAAAAGTAGAGATTCTCTAGGACAAATATTACTCAAGTAGGAGTCTTTAATTTACTTGTGTGCCTGAGTAAAAGTACAGAAGTACTCATCTATACTCGAATATACTTACTGTATGAATAGTACTGAGCTTGTATGAGCTCACAGTAGCCTTTTTCATAAAGAAATGTAAAAAAAAAAATATCTCGCTCTCTTTCACTCAGTTGTGCTGTTTTTTTTGTCACTGTATACAACCAACTCCGCTTCTGATGTAAAACACCTGTGTTTGGTAATGCCACAACATGCAGACATGTACTAAAGTAAAAGTATGGATATTTGCTGTAGTATGTAGTAGAATAAAAGTAAAAGGTATCCTCTAATGAAAGTACTTAAGTAAAGTACAGATACGTGCATGAAATATGTACAGGAACAAAGTTACCTCCTACATCTGGATGGCGTTTATATATTTTGTCACAATTCAACCTAAAGAGACTCAATACTAAAGCATTGAACTACACATTTTATGTAATTCTAACATGTTGAAAATATAAAGAAAGGAAACTGTGAGCGAGTTCTGAATCTCTGAGCCAATTTCAGACCTCAAATGAAACCAAACACGATGGACGATAGTTCACCTTCACATTTACAGTAACTAGCGACAACGTAGCTGAACTTTTGCGTCGTTAAGCATTTTACAAAATTAGTAAGATTATTCCCCGAGTCAGTTGATGAGGTTAGTAATCAGCCAATAATTTGCATCTGGGTTTCCAAATATGGTAAAACACTGTAGCCAGGTGCTGTAGTTAAACTTCCATCACTTGTAGCTGAGCACAAATATGAATTGTGACCATGTTTAAGTTTACAAAATGCTACAGTTGTACCAATGTAGCTTCGCATTATAATTTGGAACTTAGATTCGCCAATAACAAGATGGATGGAAGAAAGGAATTCAGTTTAAAAAATTTCGTATTAAAACACAAGGACTGACCATGACACTAGAATCAGTTATTTTCAATGTTAAATTCACAAAATTGGATTTTATGCAACACAAATAAGACACAGGTGAGTTTCCATTGCTGTGCATTTAATTGAAACAGTGACAACAACAAAAAATTAAGCCATTTTTAACATCATGGAAATTTTAATCACTTACATAAGTATTTTGAACAGTCTGGAAAGGGAAAAAAAATATATAACGCAGTATTAAACATGCGCGAGTGATTTTTCACAATAACACAAAGTAAGTGAATAATTAAACAGATTTTCAAAACCAATTTCAAGCCGACTTCTGAATTAGAAAAAAATAAATAAATAAATACAAACACATTGAAATATCAACATAAGGTTTTTCTTCCCTTCAAGCCGGAGACGTTCTTTTTGAGAACTAACGAATTAACCAAAATAAAGCAATACATAAGTAACCAAAAAGAAAAAAAAACTTTAAAACATATTTAAATAGTAGGGAATGTTTTGTTTTGTTTGTTGCTTTGCCGCATCTCACCACTCGGCCTCTCCAACAGCTTTGGAGAAAACATAGTCCTTCCCGCAGTAACACATCACGCCGTCCTTCAGATAAAACTTCCACCTGTTTTTACTGCGATGAATCTGTGAGATCAGCATGAAAACTTCAGGTTATCACTGCTGTAAAGAATGCATGGGTCTTGAGGTTGAACCATAATAAGTCCTCCCCCAAGATGAAGCACAAATCTCAGAGCTGAGCTCACCTTATCATACTGACAGACAATAACGTTTTCCGTGTCAAAGATCTCGGGGATGTCTTGCTCGCTTACGTCATCACCGGAGTTTAGAGGATCCTACAGAAGAAAACAGCACTCAGTCAATGCTTATTTGCATTTAAGAGTCTCTAAGCCTAGAGGTTACTCCTTTACCAGAGCTGTGAAGCTTCACCGATGCAACACAACGGGCACCAGGGCCGACGGGTAGAGGTGGTCACCATGGTCAGAGGGGAAGACGTGTATGGAGGCAGCACCTCGTCCCCCAGGGCCGACGTATATAGAGCCAGCATCTTGTTCACCATGGCCAACCGGCATCAAGGGATCACCTTGTTCACCAGGGCTGATGTATATAGATGCTATGATTTTTTTTGACTAAGTCTAAATCTTTTACACCAGGCACAGAAGCCACGCCTCCTTTATTGGTACCGACAGGTACGGCGGCCACGTCTACTTTCCCAGAGCTGACAGGTACAACGGTCATCGCTACTTTTGTATCTCTGACATGTACAAATGTATTTAATCCCCTCTTACCTCCAACCCTAAAACCTATATTTTTGTCTTCTTCCCCACTAGTGACATCGTCTTTTCTCAGAGACGTTGGTGTAGGTCCCGTCTCATACAGTACCAGATGTGGACATACCTTCTCATTCAGTGGTTTTCTTACTTTTTGATTTATTGTCTTCATTCTAGGACTTGTGTCATTGACAGTTTCCAGCAAGTTCTGCTCAGAATTATAAAATCGATGTAGTAAGCACATATTTCTTTTGCATCATCATTGTCACAGTTGAAAAATTTGTGCCGTCAACAATAATGAACTGTGCAGCCTTCATCATTCATGTGCTAACATCAGATATAGCATGGAGACAGCATCTTAAAAACTGATCACATTGATGCCTTCTTGCATATTGTTTACAAACATGCGAGCTGTTTACTGAGCATTTACATCACCCTGATGAGAGATTTTTTTTTTTTTTCCTTTTTTGCAAATGTGTCCTAATTACATAAATAATATAATTACTTCATAACAAGGTTAAGATCACCTTCATCTGTCTGGCTCACTTGCTCGTTTCTCACCTCTTCCTCTACCTCCTCCTCCAGCCCAGGCTCATCCTCGTCACTGCTGGAGTTGCTGTTACCGTCGCTGCTCCCTCCGACCCCCTGGAGCGCCTGCAGAGCCTCTGCATTGATGATGCCCAGGAACTCGTTTTCTCCGACAGGGCCTTGCGCCTCTCTTTCCTCCTCCTGATCATCTCCTGCCTCCGAGCTGCTGTCACACGCCCCGTCAAGCTGCGGGATGTCTGTCAGGTCGTTAAAGTTGTAGTCTCTTATGAGGTCCATGTCCAGCTGAGGGGAAGGTTTTGGACGTTATGTTACAAGATGTCTCCAGTCCATGATCGCAAAGTAGATTTACGATTATTAAATTTATACCACAGGATTTTTTTTTTATTATTATTCTAATATTTGATTGGTGTTGATTAATTTCCTGTTCTGCTTTAATGATATCTTTTCTAAGGTAACAGATTATTCAGAAGGAAGACGGTTTAGACAGAATTTAAACCTAATCATGATAAATTAATCAGAGGAATTAAACACTTCAGGACTTGCTGATTATTTCCCTACACCAGAATGCCCTGTCCTACAGTACGTTTCATTTACAAACTCTACCTTAAGTGTACCAGGTGTCCTTTCCAAATCAGGCAGGAACGGACTTAGCGTGTCCTCAGAATCAAGCCTGGCTTCTGCCACTTCTCTAACAGCCCTCTCCACCATCTGCTCTGCCGAGAGACACGGCGGAGTGCTCATGTCCACCGGCTGCAGGCTGAAGTCAATCCCGTCCAGAGTGAACTCATCCAGGTTTCCTGGGGGCGACTCTGCAGGCTGGGGGTGGACCAAAGGCTCGGGATCCTGAAGAAGAGGAAGATCGAGGGGACTCTGAGAAGGCTGGAGCACTTGGGGTTGTTGAGGCATCAGCGGTTGGAGGGCTTGTGGAGCGGGTACGGATTGGGGACACGGAGGTGGGGGAGGCACCTGGGATGCGGGGAGGTTATGAACGATGCCACCAGAGGGCAGGTTTCTGTGCTCCATTTGCGGTTGGATGGATTGAGGAGGCATGCGGTGGCAACCCGGAGCCTGAGTCACCATCACGGGAACGTTCACTTTGTAGAAGTGGCCTGATTGTAGGAACAGATGGAACGGTTTACAAGTTTTAGATTTAAAATCATAAAATGATGCTGTGGATTACTCCATTTCATAGAGAACTTGGTGCAAGAGTTTAAAACTTAAAGATAAGTGGGCAAATCTACCTAAAACCGCTTGTCATGTACATGTATACATACGCACTACCTGGACAAAAAAAAGGTCACACTAAAAGGTCTAAGACTGCATTGGCCACCTTTAGCGTTGATTCCAGCGCACACTGTGGTGTCCAGTTCATGTGTGAAAACGATTCCGAACCACTCTTTTACAATCCGAGTCCTGGAAATATGGCCGTGCCATCAGGGAAGAGCAACTGAAGCAACACCAGATCATAACACTGACTCCAGGGGCTTGTACAGTGGACTATATGCAGGATCGCTTCACATGCTTCCCTTCTCACCCTGACACGCCCTTCACTCCGGAATAGGCTCAATCTGGACTCATCGGGTCACATGACCTTTTCCCATCGCTCCAGTCTTTATGCTCCCTAGCAAACTGAAGCCTTTTTTCTGATGAGTCTCACTAACAAGTGGTTTGTGTGTGTATGGAAATGCTCTTACTTTCAATATTAAACTGATCTCTGGTCAGTTAAAGGGTCGGGAAAATCATTCCAGGTTTTAATAATGCATTGGACAGTTCTTAAACCAATTTCTTTTTCTTTGCTTGATGCAAACCAATAGTTTGACCCATTTGAAACACTGATTTTTTTTTTGGCCAGGTGGTGCAATAATCAAAAACGTTCACACACTCATATAAACACAAATTTGATAGGTCTTTAATATCTTATTCGTGATTTGTTTAGATGCTTTAATACACAGCATGAACTGGGTAGTACAGGATTTTTCTTGCTACGAACAAAATAACCACTTGACTACTCTGGTTGTCCCCTTCAACAACTAATGATCAGAAAGATTTTTAGGGGTAGCTCAGGGGTAGCTCAGTAGTTAAGGCGCTGGATTACAGATTGGAAGGTTCCATGTTTAAACACCTCCACCACCACCAAGTTGCCACCATTGGGCCCTTGAGCACCTTGAGAACCTCAACGGCTCAGATGTATAATGAGATAAAATGTAAGTCGCTGTGGATAAGGGCATCATGCTGTAAAGGTAAATTTGAGAGCTGGATGGAGAAAGTGAGGTGAGCAGTAAATCCTGCAGGGGGCGCTCAGGTATAAAGAAGTGTGGGGTATTGTTTCTGCAGTATGAGAGCTCACCAGAAGCAGTCTGTAGCGTCACACCTGCAGGGATCTGGACAGGATAAGTGACGCCGGGTGGCAGGGAAAATGTCGCGATAGTGCTGGTGTTGGGCTGGATTAAAAAAATAATTAAAAATCAAAGATAATTAAAGCATTATGAATCAAACTTTCCTACCCGACATCAATTCAACCTGGTGGAATAACAAGTCTGGCCTGTGTCTAAAACTGGGCTCCCACTACAGGGATCAGCGGGTGCTAGGAGACTAACTGGAGAATGCTACGAGGCCTGAGGAGGGGTCGATATGGTCTTTGACCCCGCGTTGCACCTGAGCACTGTATTTCCCAGAAAGCAGACAACTCCCGTCTGGATCAGACCTGGATGCACTTTGCCTCTGGCAGATCCATCCACATCCACCACAGATCCAGATCGGAGTCTTCTGCTATCCGGAAGCGCTTGAATAAAAGACTTTCTGGACTTTATGGCTAAAAGCGAACCTTCAAACTTTATTTGGCTGATCTGTATGACCTTACCCATAATAACTGTGTTTATTCTGCATATTTATCAAGTAGGTAAAGAATGTATTTTAGTTCACAATACTGATATGATATTAATTTAACTAGTACTTCTTTCACTGAATAATAATAATAATAATAATAATAATGCAGTGTTATGTTTTCTTCCACTGTATAATACTACGTTGTCTTTTCAATACCATATATTTATTTACAAGAAATTTTTTTTCATCCTGTATCTTATTTTACAAAAGAAATTCTGACTTACAGCTTTCCCTGTGAAACTCTGCTGCCTGGAAGGAAGAACAACGGAACCTGAGGAAAGCAGAAATTATTTTAAAGATCGTTTCTGCTAACAATTACAGTTAAATAATACATAATACTCATATTAAAGGACATTCGTGGACATTTTATGTATGTTTTATCAGTTTGAAACAATGTGTAATAGTTTTAAACACGTTAGTTCAGGAATGCGCTGTTATGAATGATGATACCAAAACGAAGAACCTTTTGATGTTTCACACTCGTCTTAAAAAAAAACTCAAGCGTTTGGTTATTTTATAACAAAAATAAAGATGGAAATAACCCCTTTACATAGTATTTAGATCAATCACTTAGTACTTGGTAAGTTAAATCACCCTCGGCAGCCTCAAGTATGCTTGGGAATAAGCCTACAGGTTTGGCACACCAATCTTTTGGAAGTTTCTTGCATTCTTCTTGGAAGAATTCTTCAAACTCAACCAGGTTGAACAGGCAGGGTCAGTTCATACCGGTTTCTGGTCTCCCTAGGACTTGTTCTGAAGCCACCACTGAGTTTGCTTTGCATTATGCTTTGGATCACAGTCTTGGTGAACTGTAAACCTCCATCCTATCCTGACATCCTGAGCACTCTGGAGACGGTTTTTACTCAGGATACCTCTCCAGTTGTCTGCACACATTTTTCCATCTATACTAACTAATCTCCCACAGCATGATGCTGCCACCACCGTGTCTGACTGTAGGGAGGGTTTTAACAAGGTGCTTGATTTGCTGATTACAATCTTTGTGCCATTAGACCGGAGCATTTTATTTCTCATGGTCTGAAAGTCCCAACGGCGGTCATTTGCCTGTTAGTGAGGAATGGCTTTTGACTGGCCACTGTGCAATAGAGGCCTGATTGGTGGAGTGATGGTTGTCCTTCAGGTTCTCATTTACAGTAGCCCTTCGTGGTTCGTGGTTACCTCTCTAATCAAGGCTCTTCATCCCTGATTACACAGTTTGGCTGGGTGTCCAGGTCTGAAAAGACTATTGGTTCTTCCAAATCTCTTTCATTTTTAGAATGATGGAGGCTACCGTGCTCTTGGGTGCTTTTTAACACTGCAGAAACTTTCTTGCATCCTTCCCCTGATCAGTGTCTTGACACAATAACGGCTTGCAGGTTTACAGATTATTTTCTTAACCTAATGGCTTTGTTTTCACTCCAAAATACGCCATTCATGGTGACGCCTTATTTAGACCAGTGTGTGCCTTTCCTAATTATGATCAGTGAAGTCAATCAGGTGAACCTAGGTGAATTCAAAACATGTTGCAGAAGCATTTCAAGGAGTATTGCAACTGGCATAACAAAAGGTCTGAATACTTATCCCATAAAAGTAGCATATTTCAGTCTTTGTTTTTTTTCCAGCCTTTATTAAATCTGTATACTTAATCAATATTGTGTACTTAACTGATTGATTAGTTGGAATCAAATTCCTTGTATCAACATAATTGACAAACAAAACCAGATTCTGTTTTTTTTTTTTTTGTTTGTTTTTTTAATATAATAATAAACAACACTTCTACACCAAGTATTATTGCTGAATGATATATGATATTGTTAGTAGTAACAGTAGTACTAGTAATAGTAACTATTGCTGTAATGTAAATAAATCTGTAGACCTGTGGATTTCGGGAGTGCGTGAGAATAACTTGCAGGAAGCTGCAGAACAAAGTTGGATGGATTGATGCTCTCTTTAGAAAAGCCTTCCACGGCTTTCGACTGCAGGACCTTCGACTCCCACAACTACGAGTAAAAAAAAAAAATTATAAGGGTTTTTTAATAGGTAATGAGTGTACCATTTGGAAATGTAAAAATTTTCTGGAAATCAAAAATTGTATTCCATATATTCAATATTGCAACGAAAATTATAAAATTAGTTTTATGGAGGTCACTAATCCCCTAAAATAAGTAATGTGAACCCTCACTCACTCATCATTAACTATACCCCTTTATCCTGTATTTTTAGGGGGGGGGGGGGGGGGGGGCAGTTTATCCCAGGAGACTTAGGGCATGAGGCGACCCTGGATGGGGTGCCAATCCATCACATGGCGCACACACACAAACATACTCATTCACACACACTACGGGCAATTTTGGAACACCAGTTAGCCTAATCTGCATGACTTTGGACATGGGAGGAAACCGGAGAACCCTGAGGGAACCCACCAAGCACGGGGAGAACATGCAGGAATCGAACCCGGACCCTTACTGAAAATGTGCTCTATCCTCCAAATGGACATCGTATGATCACATCATGCATATATACATATATAAATATATTATATTGTTATAAATTTCATGGGACAATATATAATTTCCAGTCTTACCTGCCTGAGCTCATCTAGCACTTTTTCCTCCACTCCTTCATCAATGAACAGCTCTCGGACACTCTCTATCACATCATCAATGATAGAGAGGTAGAGTTTGGGCTGGAGGAAAATCAAGAGGTCTGTTTTTATTTATTTAAATTAGTTATTTCCACTGATTAAATAGAAAAGCTATTTTAAGGAGTCAAACAGCTGCTGATTCGGTTCAGGGTAAGAGTCGACTCTGTATTTGCATCAATACAAAACTAACACCAGAATCAATACAAAACGCTAACACAAGACAGAAAATGCGCAAAAGAAAAATAGCAATGAATACAGTCAATAGGCTTTACGAAAGAAATGAAATTTCGAAAAATAGTAAAAGATTCAAATGAGGAATCGATTCTTTTTCAAATCGACTCCCAGACTCGACAGCGACGTCAAACGGCTGAAACGTGTTGTTTAAATAAATAATCAGTTGGTTTTAAACCTTGTCAAATTTCTATCTGGATGACTGAATATCATGAGCATTGTTAGCTCATATTTATCCGTAAATAAACGATGAACAGCTCTGATAATTAATGTAATTTAAATTAGAATTACTTACTAGTATGTTTGTATTTGAGAGCATTTTTGATCCGAGCTCATCTAAACACACGGTGTGAACTCAAGTGTTTTGGTTTAGGGCTAAATGTGAGACTTCACGCAGCTGTTTTGTGGAGGACTAATCAGTTAAAGGGCAGCAAAAACGAAGAGTCAAATAAATGAGTCGGCTCCCTGCTTTGAGTGCTAAGATGATTCGGTTCGGATTCACTCAGACTAAAATCAGTCAATACTGCACGATAAAAGATTTTACTTGAAGATAACAATAGCTCACAATAAAACAACATCGTATATAATGTGAAGGTGATGGTTTAATAGTTAAAAAAAATTTGAATAAAAACTAAACTACCCAAAATAAAGTGTAAAATTCAGTCAGATAGCATTAGCTTTCTCAAGCTCCCTCATAAAACTGGTAGCATATGATGCTAATACGTAAATGTGTCCCAATCACAATCCCACAAAAGTATTATTTATACACTAGTTGTTGATGGAAAAAGAGTTTTTTTTTATTATTATTATTATTATTATTATTATTATTATTTCTGCAGTGAAAATATTGTATGAACTAATCCCAGTAAAAGTTTTCAGTTTAGCTTTTCTAATTAATATCTATTGGTGCAGGTGTTTACATTGAGCAAGTAGTTCACGTATATGCACTTTAAACCAAGCCAGGTCAAAGATTTCACATTGCACCTTGACATTTTTTGTCAAATTTACCTGATTTTCTCTTAGATTGATTTTCACTTCATATTTAACATACATTTTCAGTTGAGGAGTCACTTTTTAGCAATTTAGCTGCACATCTGAGGTAAACGTTAATGTTCCAGAAGTTGTGTTGGTTTTCCGGTCATCGTAACATTACATATACTCAGCAAAAAAAAGAAACGTCCTCTGACTTTCAACTGTTTTTACTTTCAGTAAACTTAATGTGTAAATATT
>JAQQZT010000013.1:16115097-16133090 GCA_030068275.1 Clarias platycephalus | reverse complement strand
ACCGCCTTCAGGATACAATGTTTGAACCATTGGGTGCACATGGTCCTCCAGAATGGTTCGGTAGTCCTTGGCAGTGAAGCGCCCATCTAGCACAAGTATTGGGCCTAGGGAATGCCATGATATTGCAGCCCCAACCATCACTGAGCTAGTGTCCACCCCCATGCTTCACTCTGGGCATGCAACAGTCTAAAGATTGGCCACCAGGCTGGTCAAATTTGGCCATGAAACCTCCAATACTAAATTGGCCAGTGTTTCAGTTTCATTGTCCAACCCCTGTATTTACTCAGGATATCTTTGTCTAATATGAAAATCACATTTAAGTGTGACAAATATGCGGGAAAAAAATGTAACTGTGTATTAATTATCATCGTTTTCTTTCTTTAGCCATCACAGCGTATGAGGGGGCGATTCATCCTCTGCTGCTCTTCTTCCGCCTCTTGATGATGTCGGCGCCACCTGGAAAACCTCTCCCGGAAAAGTTGTCCTTGGAGGGAGTCGGCTTTGCGTTACGACATGGCTGCGTCGGACTGGTGACATTCGGTGTGTCTCAGAGCAAGTGAGAAGACTCTCATCTCTTTACTGTATATTAATATTAAGATCCTGTAGGAGACATGGACGATCGTGACGTTTATCCTCGTGCCTCATCCACAGGCTGACCTACAGTGAGGAACTGGGTGATCTGATCGCTAGCTATGAACATGACGACCTACGCGTAGCGGACACGTGCTTGGCCCTGGCGCAGATCGTTTACTCGGAGTGCGGCGTGATCAGGAAAGCCGCGCTGACTATGTGCAAACGAGGCCTGACCGCAGCGGCTTTGGAATTAATTTACAGCAGGAAAGAATTCACAATTGGTAAAAAACAAAAACTAGGCAAGGCGTTCAAGTCAAAGCGGGACTTTTCAATAATGCAGAATGACGCTTTATTTCTCGCTACACTAAAGTCGTAACACTAAGGTAGAAAGTTTTCTCAGTACTTCGGAGCCATGATCTGAAACGCCGGCCTCCCGGGAACTCCTTCACATGTGAAAATGGCAATTCCCGGTTTTGACTTGAACGCCCCTCACAGTAACGATATGTCTTAAATCCCTAACACTAGAGACTCCTTCCTTCCTTCCTTCCTTTCCTCTCTCTCTCCCAGACGACTTTGTGTTCGTGCTGAGAGGACTTCCCAGCGTGGCTCTGCTGCAGGATTTCACTCAGCCGTGTGACGGCACACCGGCGCTCGTGTCCGTAGGGTTTATCTCTCATTATCTTCTCAACTCGGACCTGGAGGATCTGGCTTTCCAACTGCTGGAGCGGATTCAGGCAAGAGGACAAGGTAAGGACACACACACACACACACATATATATATACTGTATACACATAGTATACTGTAAGTTATTAAATAATCAGCACATGTGTGGTACGTCAGATGACGCTTCATATGCAACATCTGGCTGGCAGATTTAACACGTCACTCTCAGAATTATTGGCACCCTTGTTATGTGTTGTTTAATTATTATTATCAGTAGTAGTATTTTTATTCTTGTTGTTATTACAAGCGGTCGTTCGAGTCAAACCGGGACTCATGATGAAATTTCTGGTGAATGAAGGCGTAAAACATGTGATTGACATTTACAGAAGACTTTAAGCACAGTTTACTTTTTTAAAGTTGCTTAAAAATGTTTTAGTTTTAATATTAATTTAGATTTTTATGGACAAAATTTAATGGGTTTTTTTTTTATTGCTCTTTAACTTTCGTTTTATTTTTAATATTACTTTTGACAAATAAAAAAAATAGTTGCAGTTAAATTTTTGCTTCATTTTTAATAATAATTTGAAATTTTAATTATCAAAAGGTTTATGTTTTTTTCATGTTTTAAAGTTAGTAAAAAAAAATTTCCTTCATTTAAAAAAATTATTTGTCATTTTTATTCTAATTATTATTATTATTTTTTTAAGTTGCTCTTTATTTTTTATTTATAATTTGAATACTAATCTGTAATTTTCAGGACAAATTCTACCTTTTTTTTAAGCACAGTACAGTGATGAGGCCATATTTCTGAGGTGGCTCAGAGCTGACTGCAGTCGTTCCTGTAAACATTCAGCGAGTTTAGCGCCTGAGCCTTGAAAAAAATCGACATCGCCAACTTGCGGAAGAGACGCGTCTGTCTGTGAGCCTGTGTGGGGACTGTGTTCCTGATAACAGAAACTCGGCTGGGACTTATCGCCACATCCCCCATACAGTCCTGACCTCGCTCCAAGCCAATTCCAACAGGGAGTTCCTGGGAGGCCAGACGTGACTCAGACAGGCAGTCCGATCACGGCTCCGGCGTACTGAGAAAACTTTCTATCTTGATGGTGTCCAATTGCTAGTGAAACACTGGGATAAGTGCATTAGTGTAGCAGGAGATTATATAGAGACATAAAGGGAGTTGTGTTCTGTCATTCTGGGCAATCAAAAGTCCCGGTTTGACTTAAACGCACCATTTTGCTCTGGTTTATACTCATGATCATTCATTCTTCAGATGCGCTCCAGAAAACCATTCTGGAGGATGAGACGTGCAGCATCGAGAGCTGGAGCGAAATCGCCGCTCGCTGCGAACAGACCGAACGGCTGGACCTGGCGCAGGACATCGCGTCCGTACTGCTGCTCCAGGACGGTGCCGTGCGCCTCTCTCCAGGCCTCGATGGCGCCGAGCTCATGGAGCACGTCTTCATGTAACGGCTCGACCACCAGGAGGAGCCTGTGAGTCGAATCCCTTCCACACACAGCCTTGTGTTTATAATCAGAGACACTCATTATTTCCTGTTCAGTGCATCAGCACTTTGTAGGACGCAGTCTGCACACGGAGAACCGGCGGTAAAGTGAAGCTGTGCTGCAGATGGAACACAAACAAAAACAAAGCGCATGACTGCGTAGCTTCATTAGTAGGGCGCTTTGAAGGTTAGATAAGTGTTTCCCATCGTAGGCAGGTCACTGTCATTGTTTTTTTAATTTAATTATTAGTATTATTTTTTTTATTCTGCAGAGGAGAGAGAAGGCCAGCTTTGTGATCTCCCCCGCAGCACACTGAGCTCTTTGTCATGTCGCTCAGACACTATGGTAACAAGGCACATGAAAGCAAGCGACGCCTCCTCGGTCTACAAACACCCACATTCAGAGACCATCTTCTCCCAGAATACACACACACACACACACACACACACACAGGATCAGACTTGTTTCTGGAAACATCCTAAGATAATGATGGTGATGATGATGATAATCATAAGGCGGGGGGGTGGGGTCTAGTCGTCTACTTTGCAAAAATTAATAAATAAATAAATAAATAGATACATTAATTAACAGTTAATAATAATTATTATTATAATACTTATAATACATTTTTCCACACACAAATTTTGATGTCCTTCCTTTTTTAAGTAGCTCTTTTAAAAAAAAAATATTTTAATTTGTAATTTTTATGGACAACGTTTTTTTTTTAAGTTGGTCTTAAATTTTTGTTTTACTTTTTAATATACGTTTTTTATTTTCTGGACAAATTTTTTAAAAAATTCTTCTTTTTTTAAAGTTGCTATTTCATTTTTGTTACATTTTGTATATTCATTTGTATTTTTTATGGACAAATTTTATACAAAATTTTAAGTAGCTCTTCAATTTTTGTTTTATTTTTAATATTAATTAGCAATTTCTTTTGGACAAATTATTATTTTTTAAAGATTGTCTTTAATGTTTTAATTTTAATATTAATTTGTAATTTCTTGGACAATTTATTTAATTTTTAAGTTGCTCTTTAAATTTTGTTTTATTTAATCTGTAATTTTTATGGACAAATGTTAGTTCATTTTATCTTTTTTAAGTTGTTCTTAAATTTTTTGTTATATTTTTAATATTAATTTGTAGTTTGGATTTTTTAAATGTTTTTTTTTTTGTTTAAGTTCTTACAAATGTTCTTACAAATTTATATTTGTTTCATTTGTAATATTAATTTGTAATTATTTTGGACAAAGTTTAATGTTATTTTAATTTTGCTACTTTTTTCTGTTTATTTTTCATATTTTATCAAAACTCATATTTACAATATTTATTTTTAGTTTTTATTATCCCTTATCTTGATGTTGCTTCAATACTTTAAATCCCATTAAATCCCATTTTTGTGTCAGAGGAATTAATGAACATATTTCTAAGCACAAGATTACTCTAAACTTTTATTAATTTTATTTTTATAATTTTTTTTAGCAAAAACAAAGTGAATGAATATACATATTATACAATATAGAAATTAATATGTATATTCATTCACAAAAATAAATAAATAAATAAATAAATAAAATAAAAAAATATATATATATATATATAATATTTTACATCAAATAACTAAAGGATTTTTAAAATAGTTTGTTAATTATTAATTACCATTAATAAACTACAATAAACCTTTTCAAGGAAAGCAGTTGCTGACAAGATGCTGAAAAAAATATGTGTGTCTGTGTGTGTGTGTCTGTCTGTGTGTGTGTGTGTGTGTGCGTGTGTGTGAAGGGCAGCCTCAGCATTTGGCACTTCCGTTCCAATCGATCTCCCACAGCAAACCGGGCCGAGCCAGAATCTTGAGCTGGGTCATTGTTATTTTCTATGTGATTTTCTCTATGTGTGTGTGTGTGTGTGTGTGTGTGTGTGTGTGCGCAGTCAGAGAAGTGCAGCGTCACTCGCCCCTTTACCTCGCTCGCCTCAGCTCAGCTGGCTTCTTTGTCTCCCTGCAGCTTAACTCTCACATCCGCATTCAGTCGACTCCCAGCGCTCCGCTCACGGCTCGTCTACACACTCGGCCTCGTCCAGGGTCCAAACTCAGCTCTTAAAGCTTTGGAGGAAAATAATCTACAGGATTTTATATATTTGTCAAGCATATTGATTAAAACAGAACCCCAGTGTAATGTGTTCTGGAACGATATATTTTTTAATATTTGTGAAATTGTCGTATATTTTAGGTTGTTTTGTTGACGTTAATGTTTTTTGGTATGCGCCAACAAAAAGAAAATAGTTAATTAAGTCTGAGAGTGAGCGAGAGGTTCAGTTTTAGGTTTCTATTCCATAGAGAGCAAAAAATAAATAATGTAAGGGTCCTTCCTGCATCCTATTTATACAGGAAGGACGCTTAAATTTCTTTTTTGTAGTAAATGCGCTGACAAATCCACCACGCCGGGGATAAACGCCAAGCAAGCAGAACTCCATAATCCTCTCAGTGTTTCTCAGCAGTTCTTATTACCACAACTGGAGGATCTATAGGCCTGAGAGACTTTAGACGGATATAAACGGCGCACAAAACGTGATACTGACCGTATGCTCATGTCGGCCATGTTGCTTTTTTTTTTTTTTTTTGGTGATTTGAGAAGGCGGATGCTTTAGTATTTAAAATCTGTCTAAACGCACCTTTTGTACGATCGCATTTTCAGCTAGGCGCAAATTACGCTAACTGTGGGTGAGAGTAGGTCTGTACGGTCCGCAGTACTGAGGAGAGAGCAGCTGGCTGACAAAACCAACATTCACAACCAGTCACAGAAGCACTTTCAGTAAGAACACACATCTGATAACGTTACGTCGTCTTAAACAACACGCCGTCTCCGCAGTAATCGCTTCTAAGTCGCTCAGAATCGCCTCAGTGTTGATTTATTTACACCTAGCGCTAGCTACAAAGCTAACTAGCTTCTAACACAAGGCTGAATCCCAAATCCCTCTCTAACCCCTGATCAAGGGCACTACTTGGTGTGTAGAACAAGGGATCATACACCCTACATACCACACTAGCTTTCTATTTAGCGCTATTTAGCATTCAACCCCAGAACCTGGAAGCTAACGGAGCTGATATTCTCAGGACTTTCCACCACCTCCATGGTTTATTCTCCTCAACTTTTGGACGCAGAGTACCGGGAAGAACTTACAACTACTTTCACACCCTTTTAATTACTCTAACTGTCGGTGTCGCGGCTAGTTCCGCGAGGCGCAGAAGGATGTGTGCTGCTGGAGCAAAATAACTGAAACAAATCATAATCTGTCGAGAATAAATGGAGTTTGTGGAACTGCTGTATAAAAGCAATAGCACACTCAGGGCCGTGCTGTTGTACTGAATATCAGTGCATTACTTTTTGCTTGAATGACGCGTCAAGCATCTGAGCGTTTTGCCGCTTCAGGTACACACAGCTGACCGTTTGGTTTTATATGCTTCTGTATGATCTAAATCGCTTTATCACAGACACTGTACAATCCCTGTATCATTCATCCATTTGATTTTCAAAATGAGCTGACAATATACTCGATACAGTGCTGGGGTTTGAACCTGTGACCTTCCAAACCACACTCTTAACCACCGAGCTCTACCCCCGCCCCAAACTCACCTTCTTTTACACAACTAGTTGGCTACCTAGCCACACAACTAATCAAAGTCAGTAAACGTAACTCAAGTCTGTTTTTACTCAAATGAGCCTATGAAATGCCGGGGCGTCATCCTGACCGGGTCTCGACCTTACACCAGCAGCACACAGAAATCAAAGAAATGCACGCTGACCAGTTTAACCAGAGGATACAGAGAGGGCGAGCTCTCGCGGGAGACAACACCGCACATGCAACCTGAGGTCTGTCTAGTCAGGGATCAGAGAGGGATAGACCACATGCTGCATTAACAACAACCTTATTCATACTGTTCGTTGCATACCCTGTTTTACCCTAATAAATTATGCAAACGTACTTGTGGGACTTCGCCGTACCAATGGGAGCTTAGTTTGAAAGTAAGGAAACAAGTAAAATATACAATATTATGCACTCCTGATAATTTCTCTGTTTATTTTTTTTGGATTTTTTTCCCGATTTTCCCCGTCACTAGGGGGCTCCCACATTAAGGCTACTACTACCATTCAGTCAGGAGGGCCGTAGGCTATCACGTGTTTCCTCCGAACCGCGTGACGCCAGCCGACCTGCTTGCTCACGCACCGTTAGGGGCGGAGTAACACACTCGGAGGAAAGCGCTAGCCGCTCCTTCCGCGTGCGCGAGCTCACAGACGCCCCTGATTGGCTGTAGAGCCGTGATTAATGTGGGAGCGCAAGTACCTCTCATCCTCTGAGGTAGCTGAGAGCTACCTCATAAGACATAAGCTGAGAGAGCTCGACCAATCAGCTCTGTCTAGACCTCCGGCTGTGAGAGGTAACAGCATCACCCGGGAATCGAACCAGCGATAGGGCGAGCACTTTACCACTGCGCCACTCGGAGGCCCTGAGGAAAATATATTTCTGCTAAATAAGGTCTGTAAATGTTAAAAAAGGAGGAGAATAAACTATAAATCTCAGTAAACTATAATTAATGAAAAACTAATTCTGCATTTGGTGTGGCGACGCTTTAGGGACACTTTAACATCAGGTCCAATTTGTGCAGTTTTGCATAAGGAAATGAGCGACTGAGTTTCACTCAGCATCCTGCAGAACCACCCACGGGTCTTCTGACCAGTCAAAAGTGGTCGCATAAACTGTATATAAAGTGCTGCTGCTTTCTTTTCTGACGTATAAATATTTTTCTTAAACATTTAATTCTGCAGGGGAATATTGACGACTGGAAATCCTAAAATGAAAGTTTGTAGTTGCACAGTATTGTACGTACTGTATATCAGCCACTTACTTATGTTTTATCACCTCCAATGATATTTATTAAGAGGAAGAACAATAAGAGTGTATCTTTAACAGACTGTTGAGGTGTTCATCTCATTTCTATGTATTCATTTGGGGGAGGACCACAAGCAGATATTTCTCCATCCATCTCCGAACCACTGCAGTCCAACTAGGAACCGTCCAGACCAATGGTGCCTTGGTGCCGTGGTGGGACGGTCCAGTCAACATTCACACGCTCACTCATTAACTCTGGGAAACGCCAACTAGAATAACCTGCATGTCTTTGGACTGTGGAAGGAAACCGGAGTACCTGAATGAAACCCCGAATCGAACCCAGACCCTGGAGGTGCAAGGCAACACGCTAACCATTAAGCCAGCTTCTTCATTCTCGCAGACGTACCGATTTGCTCATCCTGCTTTAAAGCTGTACGGCAATGCAGCATCGCTCTCTCTCTCTCTCTCATACACCTACTCATTCATTTTTTTATTTATTTTTTTTAGTCTGAGATCACTCTTTCCCCTCCAGCACTGACACACATTCACTCCTTAATTAATTGCTGCTCCTCACCCACATTACACAAGGAGCACTTTACCCCTCCTTTCGCCAGAGTCTGGCTTTGCGAAACGAAAGATGTAGATCTGAGACCGAAGCGGCAGCACTCCGGATCACACTCGAGTCACTTTAGCTGCCTCATCATGATGGCAGTGCAGCAATACTGCAGCACTGGGAACGCCAGCACAGGAGGCGATGCCATACCTGCTGCGAGAGAATCTTATAACAGAACAGAGCGAGGCTTTTCCTCTCGCCGAGGCTTACACGTGCCACTTTCAGAATAGTATGGCTTTATGATGATTAATGAACTGGAGATTTGCCGGGGGTTGAGGAATACGCCAGCATTTTTTTCCTCTCCTCTGTATCAGTGTTGTGGACTTGAATTCTGGCAGATGTCCCTGTATTCATGGAAACAAAAACAGAAAATCTCGACCCGAGTTATAGTGTAAGGGCAGTTGCTGGGTTTCGAGTTTATATAACGCAAACTCGCAACTACAACATTTACACGCCCACCAATAAAGATGAGAGACCGTCTCACTAGATATCTTCTTATGGACTATCCATTAAAAGTAGTACTGAAAAAGTCATAGGAAGAAAAAAGGAAACATTCCCTTTGTACATTTTTGTCTTCGCCCGGAGGTTAACCAATCCGATTTGATTTCTCCCCTAATGTGACCTCACTTAAGAAGATCTACTTAAGAAAACTACAGTATTATTAAATTGAGTTATTCAATTATTACACAATGTTTATGTAGATTTTTATTCTACTCTTATGATCCTCCCCAGATGAAAGCTGGTTTTGTTAATAAAAATCTGACATATTTCTGACATATTCATTTAGTATAGTTAGTGCTAGGTATCCCCTCCCCTCAAAATATTAATAATAATTTTTAAAAATGTAATACTTTCAGCCACACCATCCCTCTTGATTTGTTTTTTTTTTCCAATTCGACCACTGATTTCACTTCACTAAATGTTTCCTGATAGAATTTTCAAATCTGCAATCGGACTTCCATTACGAAACAGACTTTCGTCTCATTTCTCCAGACAGGCAAATAAGAAAAGTTCCGCATTAAAGGGGATGAAGTGTGCACTACAGATACAGTGATTGGAGGGAGATTCTTGACAATTGCATTGCCTTTAATTTTACTGTGTTTAATCGTACGTTGTTTTTCTTTCTAGTATAAAAACTGATATGATCTCGTCTAAAGAACCTTATTTGGTGACTGAGAGTCACAGCGGAAATGTTGATCTCGGATCCACAGTCAATCTTCCTCTCTCACACAGGCCCAGAAGCGCCTCGTCATCCTGACTGTGATCTCTACAGTGATTCGGCATTTCTCACTCGGGTCCAGCGTCCGTCCTCGCTCAGGCGTCTCAGCCTGGAATCTCATCTCTTAGGCAATGATTAGAAATCCTGTGGAATGAGCAACACATTTCTCGGTGTGCGATGAGCACCTTTTGCCTTCTTTAAAAGAAGAAACTGCGTGCTGAAGTCCTGGACTGATCTATAAACCAGCTGATTACTGGTTTTTACACCAAGTTACACCACCAAATCTAAACTGGGCAGCAGCTTGGTGAACCAGCTTAATATGAAAGAATCTATGGAGGCTCTATCTCGCAACTCAGAGCACACAAAGGATCCGGTGCCAACGCCCTGGTGCCAGACACAACAGCACACCCCAAGAGGTCTAACGGAGACATGCCCCAAGGGGAACCAGAAAACTTGATGCTTTTAATAGTATAAATGTTATTTTTTTAAAGTTATACCCAAGTTACAGTACGTGCGACCCGAGAGCTGCGGGATTGGCAACGAGAGACGTCTGATGTGTCTTGGAGGTAGATAAAATAATATTACTGACTCTTTTACTGATGGCAAAACCCTGAGACTGTATAAAGATGGAATTCTTGCCCAGTCTGGGGTAGAAACATTCCAGTACAGAATAGCCCCAAACTGGCAAAACACTCCTTGTTACATAACCACCATCTTGCACAATCACCATTCTTATCCAAAAAAAAAAAAAAAAAAAAACTATTTTGGATGGTTGTAAAAAGGGAATAATAGTATGTGAAGATACACACCTGGGGACGGGGAATAGAGTTTAACTCATCTTATTGGATGAACACAATGCTACTACAGGATATATCATAAATAATAATAATATTAATAATAATAATAATAAACTGAATTTTTTTTTAGCTATCACATCGGTGTCTCTACCACCAAACACCAAATTAAGCAGCTCTCAAAAACCAGAAGCTTAAAGCACCCACTCGTCTTATCTGAAGTGCTGTATGATTTGCGGATAAACAAGGCAGGGGTATGAAGAGCAAAATGAGGGCATGGCTCGGCCAACCTGCAGCGTGCCATCATCATTGCTCACTCTCCTCAATCGAACGGTACTTAGTCATGCTTCATGAATTATTCTGTTACCCTTTTGTTCCCCGAAAAATCCCCCGAGCACAGACATGACCAGCACTTCACATGGTTATTTCTATTCCCTGCTTTCACTTTTCCAGCTGCTCACTGAGGGAGGGTGGAAGCGCTGGACTTGGACTTGGACATGTCAGAGCTTCACTGGCTTTTACAAGCAGAGCCGGTTATCGTATTACATTCCTTTAAAAATAACACGAATGACATGATGGATTGATGTTCTATCACCACCAGGGGATGAGGATCATTATGAGGGGCAACTGCTAGAGTTTACAGCCTGTGCAGGGAAAGAATGAATGTATTCAGCATTGTTTCTACAGTTCAGTTTGCAGATTACAGTATATGAACCAGATTACAGTATATAACTGTAGTACCTATGAGAATTGTTTCCCTTTGTGTAGGTACCATGGTAGGCCGATGGTATGTGTACCATGGTATTTTTGACCGTACCATGATATGTATTTGCTGATATAGTACATAGTTCTACCATGGTACATACTTTGGTTCAACTGTACATGTGCTATAGTATGGTCCAGGGGATACTGTCAAAAATAGACATTTTAATATGTTATACATCTTAATGTACCATAATGATATAGTACTTTGTTTGTATATCATAAAACTCCTGTACCATACTGTACTGGTAGTACTGGTACTGACATACCTAATATGGTACAGGATGTACAAACATACCATATTAAATACGGTAGCGACTCAGGTACCCATTATGTACCATGGTATTCACCCAGGTAGTCTCTAAAGTCCTATGGTACCTAGCATTGTGATGTCTGAAGTACCACAGTAATACATACCATAGTAAAATTACACGCACTCACTCATCGTCTATACCGCTTTATCCGGTATACAGGGTCGCAGGAAGAGCCTGGAGCCTGTTCCAGGAGGCGGGGTACACCCTGGATGGGGTGCCAATCCATCGCAATGCACACACACACACACACGCTCATTCACACACTAATTCGGAATTGCCAATTAGCTCAATCTACATGTCTTTTGGACTGTGGGAGGAAACCGGGGTACCCACAAAGAAGGGGGAGAACATGCAAACTCCATGTACACAGACCCCAAGGCGGGAATTGAACCTGGACCAGTGCTAACCTATAAGCCGTAGTGCCGCAAATCACTCACTCGCTCACTCATCGTCTATACCGCTTTATCCTGTATTCAGGGTCGCGGGGACCTGGAGCCTATCTCAGGAGGCTTAGGGCACAAGGCGGGGTACATCCTGGACAGGGTGCCAATTCATCGCAGGGCACACACACATACACGCACTCACACACACACATACACACATTTCGGGCAATTTTGGGGAATGCCAATTAGTCTAATCTGCATGTCTTTGGACTGTGGGAGGAAACTGGAGTACCCGGAGGAAACCCACCAAGCACGGGGAGAACATGCAAACTCCATGCACACAGAGACAGGAATCGAGCCTGGCCCGGGAATCGAACCCGGACCCTGGAGGTGCAAGGCGACAGTGCTAACCACTACACCACCGTGTACCGCAAATCACTGTGGCTTTAATTTTCTAAACTTATGTTAAAATATTACTCAATACAGTGTAATTTTGTACCTTGCACCCTAAATTATCCTTCTAATATGAAAATATTCTTTAAAGACTGAATAAACTACCTAACTAGCGCCCAACAACCACTAGCTTTGATTACATAGGCTAATATAATTAGCATAACATTAGCTTGCTTCTTATACTAATACAGTAGTTAGGGAAATTAACATAATAGTTTCCATTAACAGTGACAAATAATAAATACTTGTGGGAAGATAAAATAATAGAAGCCATCAGGAGTTCTATATCTTTGTCCTTTTCAAAAGTAAACAATATAGGTTAGCTAGCTATGTAGTCTAATGCTAGCTATCATGCTTGCAAACAAACTGGTGAAGTAATTTGGCTAATATTATTTGTTAAATATGAATATAATATCAGCTACTGTTCTACTGTGGTAATGCTAGCTAGCCTGCTAGTAAACCTAGCTAGAGCTAGCAGGGAAATAAAGCTCAACCATTAAGTGATCTATTGTGGAGGGAAAGAGGGTCATTAATTACTATTAACAAACTTATTAACAAGCTAGCAAACTTCTCTTCCAGTTTCATTTCATTTACCCAAGTATGACTTAGCAGCTAATGCTAGCTAGTTTGCAAGACACGTTTTAATCACACTTATGTGATCATAATGCTGGATAAATGTGGTTATAATTTTAGCTAGCTTGCTACTCTTGCTAATGTTGATGTGCTTACTAAAGGTTACTAGCCGCTGTAGTTATTGGAATTACAGTAGTTTGTAACAGTCGCTAGTTAAACACAGTACTGTAAAGCTACACAATGCGACTACAGCTGTTTTTAATTCTCCAGAATAATAGTTAGCCTAATGTTTGCTAGCTTTACAGCAACTTGTGCTTCACTCACTGTCACACATGGATGGTGATGCAGCATTCTGTTATGTTTAATAGTAAAAAGTTGCACATTTAAAAATGTTTCGGATACGTAGAGAACGATCTATAATGTAAAGCGTATACTATAGTATAAGCCTTAAGGCTTCTCAGGGTTGTTTTCTGGCGTGTCAGAAATATCTTGGGGCACCTCCAGGGCTGTCAGCGTGTAATCAAGACGCTTAAACGGTTTCGGAAAGACGCGGGCGGTCCTTTTTTTAGGACTCTTATCCTATCCGGCTTTCAGCGCAAGGCCTCATTCCTGAGATAGCAGCAGAGAGAGGGAGACTCACAGAAAGGAGTGGGAGTCATGCGCTCTCGTTAAGAGAAACAGTATGTAAGAAGTTAAATATGTTGAGAAGAAGTGGCTTCAGTAATAACAGGAGTAAGGGGATTTGCCTTCAGTATGTCGCTTGCATGATGGAAAACGGGCGTTTTTTTACAAAGCAACGTTCAGACAACAAACACTACCGCGTCATGACCGTGAAGATTCTCAGTCATCCAGGTCACAGGTCTCCCTAAAGTGCTATTCAGACACAATCGCACTTGTTTTTATGTTTCAGAAGCTTAAAATTCCACTAAGCACTTTAGGCATGACTGAGTGACTTAATTTGGAGTAAAGGGAAAATGATGTGCGTTTCAATTTTGCCCTGGTTCTTGGTGCATTAATCATCTCTCTCTCTGTCGCTCTTTTGCTGTCTTTCTCTTTCTCACTGCGGCTTTAGAAAAGTGATACAGTTAGGAGAGGAAAACAGTGTGCAAACTAAATAATGCAGTTTGGACATGCTGGTAAGACTGTGTGTGCTTTCTCTGTTTCACTCGCCAAGATCGTCTGGCTGTCCTTTTTAAGCAAGAAAGAAAGAATATCAATCATCATTAATTGCTAATCTATTATTAATATATATTGATCATTCCTTATGATGATGATGATGATGGTGTCTATTATTATTATTGTTATTGTTATTATTATTATTATTATTATTATTAAGATACCTTATCCCATCAGCAGTGCAGGTTAATTGTCGTTCCAAAATTGCCTGTAGAGTGTGAATGCGCATGTGTGTGTGTATGTGCGTGCGCTCTGTGATAGATTGGCACCCTGTCCAGGTTATACCTTGCCTCGTGCCCTAAGTCTAAGGCCATCCAAAGCTTTACACAGGATAAAGTGGTATAGGCGACCAAACCGATCACATGAAATACATTTAGAAATATGTCACATGGCGTCCTCCCTGACAATTTTGTGTTAGTGTTAAAATCCCTATGTGACATATATGTCTCATATGTTATACAGATGAGAAGTTAAAACTAACTAGTTCTGTAACATGTGCTGCCCAGACACTCCACCATTTTGGAAATGATGTCATGGGTGCACAAGGTCACAGATTGTCACATGACTACTCCAGGACATTCATTAGACGTCACTTAGGGACTAAGTGAAGGGAATAAAGCTGAATTAGGACCTTTCCAGAGCTTTTAAATGGATTGTGACACCTTTGTCACCGGAGGTTCTTATGGTCTCCATCTATAAGTCAATGAAACCGCATCCATCACCCATATCGCAGTAATCCAAGAACGTGTGAAGCGAGAATAATCCGTCTCAGCACACTGCAAACTCTATAAAGTAATATAATGCGGCGCAGGAGTTACATGCAAGATGATGTCCACTGCTCTGATGTCTCCGAAAGTGCATTAGGGGTTTAAATCACATCGGTTACAGGACATCAGAATATTGATTACTTTTCAGAGGATCAATAAATGACCCGAGAATGTCAGAGGGCGACTTTAAGCACTCCAAGCTTAAAGCTTGGAGTGATGATGAAACCACTGCCTTTATTTCATGTCATGTAACTACAGCATCGAGGTCTATACTATGTACATTAAGAAAGTTTATTTTATTTTTGTTTTTTATTAAAATAAGCAAGGATCTGTCCTTGACCTTCTCTTCAGATAGCATGCTTTTACAAGCTGAACTTTGGGTCACATTACATCATTCCCTCAGCTCACAGAGACTAAACCAGCTTTTATTGCTTTTTGACAAGATTAAATGTTCTCACTAGTTTAAAGGGCATTTATTTATTTGTATTTTTTTTTATGATATTATTTAATACATAAATCAGCTTTGGAAACTGTCCTCCACCAGATTATGTGAATGTTTAACATGTTTTTGTTGAATACTGAACATTTTTGGACTGAACATCGGGTTGCCAGGTGCACAAATTAACCCCAAATC
Organism: Clarias platycephalus; assembly: GCA_030068275.1. Classification (NCBI taxonomy): domain Eukaryota; kingdom Metazoa; phylum Chordata; class Actinopteri; order Siluriformes; family Clariidae; genus Clarias; species Clarias platycephalus. The sequence continues at coordinate 16,117,772 of JAQQZT010000013.1, read as the reverse complement.
CAGGCCAAACGGCAAAACTCAAAATCTATATCATTCAATTACAACCTATACAGTACGTTGATCCTATTCTTCGTTGAAATAAGCGTATTATCCCAGAAAATTGTAGTACTATATGTTTCTTTTTTCAAAGCGGTGTTTTCCCCATACATGTAGCCTCATATAGTACATGTAATATTATATACGTACATATATCAGAAAATTATGCAATCAAGGTTGTCCTGAGGGCAGGACAGTGGCTTAGTGGTCGTCTTGCACCTTCAGGGTTGGGGTTCGATTCCCACCTTGGGGTGAGTGTGCATGGAGTTTGCATGTTCTCCCCGTGTTTGATTGGTTTTCCTCCGGGTACTCCGGTTTCCTCCCACATGCAGATGAGGTTAATTGGCGTTCCCAAATTGCCCGTATTGTGTGAATGAGCGTGTGAGTATGTGTGTAGCCCATTCGGGGTGTACCACGCCTCGTGCCCTAAGTCTCCTAGGATAGGCTCCAGCCCCGCCGCGACACTGTAAACAGGATAAAGTGGTATAAACTTCAGATTAACAGTATAGACTTCATTTCACTTATTATTATTTTTTTACTTGTAATTTATATGCTTTACTTTTTTTTTAAATATCTTGTAGCTTTCTGTTCTTAACATTTCGCTAGTAACTTCTGGTCAGTTCTCACATTACCATGTGTATACGGACTATATGTAAGATATACAGTGTGTCTTAATTAATTAATAAATAAATAAATAGGGAATGTGTTATTGTGATGAACTTGAATTGGCTTTAACATGGTTAAGGTCATGTGGTCGACTTAAATTAGCTAATCCACCTACTGTAAGGTTTCAGGAGGTGGGAGGAACCCACTGGAGACCACCACGATGAAGATAGTCCATGTAAATGACATATTGTTCCTCTTTGATGTGTACGTAATGCATCCGGAGGATGAAACGAGTCACGTGGGATGAGTGGAGCTGCTTGCTCTTTGTTATGTCCACTGGAAACAGGATAGACATAATAATAATAATAATAATAATAATAATGATTATTAAAGAAACAATCTGACAACCAAAATGACGCCTTGACAAAGCAGTGAGAGGATCTCAACTTATCTCTCTATCTGTCCTTCCATCTTTCTGCTTCTACTTTCACTTTATGTATTCTGTTTATCTAGCTATTATTTTAATTACCTTTTGTGTGCATAGTATTTTGACAGTTGGTGTGGGTATCCTTGTTGTTTACCATGGTTTATACTGCCGTGACAACTTCAGAGATGAATTATCTTCACTACATGGCCAAAAGTATGTGGACACCTGCCCATCACACCCTTGTTCTTCTCCAGGATGTTGCCACAATCGTATGCTCTAGCATTTACAATTCCCCTTCAATACAACAAACCCTTATGCAGCACTCTGTAAGTGTGTCGGAGAGGAAGACCTGAACAGTCCTGTGTCATGCCAACAGTAAAGCTTCCTGAGACCATTCGTGTGTGGCGTCGCTTCTCAACCAAGGGAGTGGGCTCACTCACAGTTTTGCCTACGAACACAGTCATGAATAAAGAACAGTACAAAACATCACCAACTTTTCACAACCATCCAAGAGCAGTTTGATGACCAACCAAGCCTTTTACAGAGTGATGGAGCGTCTTGCCATAAGGCGAAAGTGATAACTGAGTGGGTCGAGGAACCAAATGTTAAAATTTTGGGTCGATGGCCAGGAAACTCCCACCATTGACAACTTCTTGTGGTCAATCCCCAAGAGGTGGTGGACAAACAAAAACCAACAAATTCTGACAAGCATCGATTATGGAAGATCGCGCTGCTATCAGTCAGTCAGTCAGTCAGTCAGGATGTGTCCCAGGGCGAATTGAAAAAGAAGGGTCAACACTGCAAATATTGACTCCGCATAAACGTAATGTACAGTAATTGTCAATAAAAGGCCTCCGAGTGGCGCAGTGGTAAAGCGCTCGCCCTATCATCCGGATATCGCTGGTTCGGTTCCCGGGTGATGCTGTAACCTCTCACAGCCGGAGGTCTAGAGAGAGCTGATTGGCCGAGCTCTCTTTTAGAGGGGGGGGATGAGAGGTATTTAGTGCTCCCACATTAATCACGACTCTACAGCCAATCAGTCTGTCTGTGTGCTCGCGGAAGGAGCGGATAGCGCTGTCCTCCGAGTGTGTTACGCCGCCCCCAACGGTGTGAGCGAGCAGTTCGAAAAGATGCGATCGGGTTAGGGTTAGGGTCTGGTTCGTGATAGGCTTCGGCCCTCCAGACTGGAGGTAGAAGTAGAAGTAGAAGTAGTGGGAGCCCCCTAGTGATGGGGAGGAATTGGACACGACTAAATTAGGGAGAAAATCAGGGGAAACACCCCCCCCCCAAAAAAAAAAGAATTATAAAATAAAATAAAAAAGTAATTATCAATAAAAGCCTTTGTCGCTTATGAAATGCTTGATATTAGTAACGTCTGACAAAAAGATCTAAAAAAAACCAAAAACCTTGTTGAAAATGTATAATATTCATGTCATTCTCAATACTTTTGGCCACGAGGAACAATATATATATATATATATATATATATATATATATACACTACCATTCAAAAGTTTGGGGTCACTTTAAAATTTCTTTGTTTTTGTTTAGTGATTTATTTTCTACATTCTACAACAATACTGGGGATTTCAAAACTATAAAATAA
>JAQQZT010000013.1:16104702-16114997 GCA_030068275.1 Clarias platycephalus | reverse complement strand
CGCCTTCAGCATTCCTTTACAATGTAGAAAGAAATAAACATCAGGAACCATCATGGAGTTAGAAAGTGACCCCAAACGTTTGAACGGTAGTGTATATATATATATATATATAAAAAAAGGTCTAAAACCTGATCACATGCATTTGATGATAAAACTGTGGTGTCTCTTTACTTCATGAGTATCTGGGGGAAATGGGCGTGGCCAACGGGCGTGGCCTTTTAGTGATATGGGGCGGAGTTTCTGCTTCCCGCTCTGTGATTGGCTGGAGGACGTGACAGTCAGGGAAGGTTGTTCCAATATTCCGCAGCAGCAGCACAGGGTTGAGCTCATGCGCTGCTGCTGCTCCTCCGTGCCGGCGGTCAGCACCTCTTACTCCGAATAAACACCGCAACACAACAGACAACACGGGGCCGGTGTGCGGGATCAACCACAGGAGGTGACACAGGGGGGGTTCAGGAAACAGCGCGTCGCCATCTTTTTGTTCGAGATATTTAAAAGAAACAGACTGATATTGAGATAATTAGAGGAAAGATAAAGTCACGTTTTCAAGATGGCCGAACAAGTTTCGTCCACAACTCTAGACGAGGAGGTGATGATGATGATGATGGGGAAGGAGTCAGGGTTGAGTCAGGTGGCCGCACATGGTGTGTTTGGTGGAGAACTGGATGTACGAGCCGCGAAGGAGCCTGAAGGTCTGGAGAAAGGAGATGCTGATTCGATTTCTGAACCTGTGGAGCTTGAAAGCCCCGAGGAACCAGACAGCACTCAGATGGAGGATCTGATTAGTGTAGGGAAGACACAGGAAGCTCTTAGAGACCAAAAACAAGCCTTAAACCTGATGGATCTCAAACAGGAGGAGGAGGAGGATTATGATTATGAGCATAAGGAACCTGCACCATCTTTCTCAGAGCAAAACCCTGTGATTTCATCATCTGCGACAGAGTTCTCACAGGCAGCCTTCAGACCAGAATCAGGCATCCTGCATGTTGATGATGAGGTGAAGCCTGCTAAAAACATCCTGGATGATGATGATATTTATGATGATGATGTGGAGGAGGAGGTGAAGCCTGAAAAGAAAGAGGACGTCTTGTTGAAAACCGAGCTCGAAGAACAACATCAGGACTTTGGCTTTGGTGAGAAAGTGAAGGAGGACGTCTTTGCAAGTCGTTTCGATCAAGAGAAGAAAGCTGAAAGTTTAATCTTAGAGGAGAAACCGGAGCCGGAGAGTAGGAATCAAGTGGAGGAACGATTCAGAGCCGACTCCGAGTCGACTCCAGCAGCCTCTGTGTCTCCATCAGCCTGTAAGTGAAGCCGGGTTATTTTATTTTTAATTTTTTTATTTAACCAAATAAATAATAGTGAGTGACATTTAAGATTATGGATTTTTTTTTCTAATATTGAGATGTATGTATTTATTTATTTATTTTTAATCTAATCCTATAAACGGATCAATGATAGCCAAATGATTCACAACGCGAGATTCTAACATCTTTTTGTATTCAATTATATATATAATTTTATAAGTATATTTTATGACTTATGTGTCATGACATTCCAGATTAAATGATTATTATTCTTTATTATTTCTCACCGGCAAACATGTATTAAATCTAAAAATAAAATAAAAAACGAATAAAATGTCTATTTGGCCATAATGACAGACAGAGAGAGAAACCTCTCTTGCTAATCAGGAGCTAGCATATCGCTTAGCTTAGCTTGAGCTCGCCTAGCTTAGCCGTCTGACTAGCCTGTGACAAAAAAACAACAACCGTTTAAGTCACACATAAGGAAAAACAATGTGTTTTACATGTTTTTTGTTTTGTAAAACGCTATTGTTTAGGTTTGCAAATAAGCTTTAATTAAGGTTATATATTTATTGTATATGGGTGTTGCTTGGGAATGCTAATTCATGCTAGCGGGGTGTGTCAAACAATAGGAGCTAAACCTGTGTTAGGGTTATTTTTGGTTTCAGGGCATTAAAAATAAAACATTTTTTTGTGGTGTTTAAAAAAAATAAAATAAAAAAATATATATATAAATTGTTTTTTAACCAAGCTTGCATTTAGTCTCATAACTCAAGTAAATAATAATAATAATGATTTTAAGTTGCTTGGTAACAGGATACAGCCATTTTATTCATTATAAATATGTTCATGTGTGTGAAAGCTTTTTCTTTTTAGTATTTAATTCAGGTTTTTGTTTATAAATACAACATAGGGATGATGGTGGATGTAAAATGTAAAGGCAGACAGAATGAGTTTAATCTGTACTTATTAATTAGCACATTAATCAAGCATTTGAGCTTGTTATTAAAAGGAAAAAAAGGGTGTTAATTTCTTTAATTAATTAAAAACACTTGCTATAATAACAGAATGTGTTCGTATGCATGTATGCGCTCTTGTATCCTGGCCGTTAAGTGCCAAGTGCAGTGATGCTGCACATTTTCAGATGTTTTTTTTTTTTTGGATAACTGATTTGTCAACGCCTTGACAAAAAAAAAAAAAAACTGGCCTGATTCCCAGGACCACACCCTTCTTACCAGGAGAAAAGGAAAGGGAGGGTGTTGGTTTAAAACCCAGCCTATATATAGATATATTTATATAGACGGCATGGTCCTTATAGCCGCCGTTGCTCATTTCGGTGTGTGAATGCTCTGGGCGTGTCTCTTCCTCCAGCACTCCGGACCCTTTGTGCCAGAATCTGCGCACGAGGTTGTGGTTTGGTGTGGGTTTGCGTTAACGCTGCGAGACAATGAGATCAGCCTTCTCATCTTCAGAGCACGAGGTCATGCCATGTCTACGACTTTTATATGACTCATGTTATAAAGTCAGAAGCACAGATTCATCATGATTTATGGATTTATTTATACTTTGTGGTGACTTCCACGCTGTGTCGTTTCAGCAATCATGTTTGGAGGGGAAAAAAATCGATTCAGTTATGAATCGCGATTCTTTGGTGTGGTGGTTTACGTCGATACTCCAAAATTGTTATTTTTTTAAATATATATATTTATCAGACAGTGACCATAATTGGCTGGTTTTTAGTTTCCGTTCGACAGAGAGCAGAAGCTTCCGAGTGGCGCAACAGAAATGCTTTTTTATGGTGTTACCTTATCAAACATCGTCCACGCTTAAAAAGCTCCGGTCTGCCTTTTTTAGTTTTAAACCCACTCATTATACACGCTTACACCCATCTCAAAACACAGCGAGCAATAATTAGTTGATAATTGTGTGCGTTAGAAGCCCCACATGCTCACTGTCAAGTTGAGTTTTGAGACGTCGCATTTTCTTGAAAACACCGCCATTTCTTTATAACCCTACAGGTGGCGCACTCTGTACTTTTTACGCATTTTTATTCTGTTTGGCTGTTCGCTGCTCAGGCAAAATTAACTTTATTATTTATTTAATTTAATTTTAAGCTAAATGTTACTCTTGTATTTGAAATTAGTTTGTATTGTTTAAATGCTGCGGTTGGTTTTTAAGTGAGAAAACTAATGCCTGCCAATGTGTGAACACTTGAGTGCCATCAAGAGGATTATAGAGGAACTGCAACATAATACTGTCTCGGATACGAATATAAATTAAAAATGAATTTAAAAAAATACACCACATCGTTATTGTCCCCCCCCCCCCCCAATCTTTACAAAATATAGAAATGTAATAGAAAATATATTTATAATATTTCGTGGCATCTTGTCTTTAGTCATGAAATGAGTCAGATTTGCCTGTCTGCTGTTTTTTTTGTTATTTTTTGTTTTCTACTTTTAAATAGAAAAACATACCACTCAGACATGGTTGCCATGACAACCACAGTAACGCTGACGTTCAGTCATGGAGCGTGTGCACATCACTTTCTGCTCCAACACAGGGTTTGAGCTCTTTCACTCTGCACTCTGCATTGAGAATCTTTAAAAAAAAAAATTTTTTTTAAAGATTGATCACCTAATGCTTTTATCTCTCTCTCTCTCTCTCTCTCTCTCTCTCTCTTTCTTATTGTGAGAGACGTGAGAGACTTTCACACACGGGGTGATGATGACTACATTCTCAATCGAGCTCCACTGCTTGAAGGCTGCATCTCGGTGTGACTGTTTACACACGACAGTGTTCACCAGTCAGGCGGAAAATATAAAAACACAAACTGCTACCTGACCTGATATGATTTTTTTAAAATAAATATTTTCTCCTACTGAACCAGTCAATTTTGTACAGACCTTCTCAGTGTTTTATCTTGTTTAGCTAGAACAACACTAGATTTTTTTTTTCAAAAACTATGAAATAACACACATGGCGTTAGGTAATTAAGTAACAACATAAGGAGCCGTCAGTTGTTATTTTAAGACATGAAGGTCAGCTGTTCTGGAACAGTTTTGATCATTTAGAGTCACCAGCCTCAGAAATCACTAATTAACAAACAGCACCTCAGATCCATTATGAAGACTTTACAGAGTATAAGTACATCTTGGATACATCTGAATATCGACTGTTCAGAGGAGATTGTGTGTTTTGTATAAACGCCTTTAGGATTGTTTTACAGTGTATAAAGAATGAAAAAAGAAAAAAAAAAGGGGGAAATAAGGGGTGTACAAACTTTTGACTGGTAGTGTACATAGCCAATAAAAATATATACATTCAGTTGTGGTGATGACCATTTCATTTATATAATAAGCATAAGCATTAATTGCTGATGTAACTTGTTGAATGTGTAAATGTTCTGTCTCGTACAAAATAACTTTTTTTTTTCTCCTCCAGTCCAGTAGGTGGCACCAATTTTCCACTAAAAGAAGCGATAACACAAATGTGTTTCTGAAAAAGATATTTTGCTGGAAATGCGAGCAGTTTTTATTTAATGCAAAAGCTGAGGTGTATTTTATAGAAACTTGTCAATTTTAGAACATTTGTAATTATGTAATTAGCATAAATCGATTCTGAATTGAAAACTGACCAACAAAAGTCTGATGATAAACAGCTGTCCACTTTAAAAAAATTTTTTTTAAATAAATGCTCATGAACCTTAGAAGTGCTTCTTAGAAGAAAACCTTTAGATTTTGAGTACAACAATTTATAACACTAATTTTTATCATCAGTATCAATTCCACAAAAGAATCTCAATTCTTTCTTTTAGCTGTACCTCTGACTAACAGCGAAACTGGGTGGGAAAGTTTCACATCGTGAACCTCGTTTAAATCCTGAACTCATTTATTATTTATTTTTCTCCTATTACTGTAAGCGCAAGGTGATAAAAATAATTGCACACAGATTCAATTCAAACACATCCTGGAGCCCCCGGTCGTCCACAGCCGTGCACTTACTGTCCTGTCCGTTGTCCTGACTTTAATTACAGGCACAGATAGCTGTATTTTATACACACATTTCCACTGAGGCTCTGTGTGTTGTGTGTTACCTTTTACCATTTATATATATATATATTTTTTTTTTTCCTGCTGAAAGCACGTACACAACTCCATCCAACCGCGTCTTCTGACTCAGGAGTTAAGAACCATGTAAATGTTTATCTACAGAACATTTGGAAGCAAGTTTTATAGGTTTTAAAATGCCACGTACGAATCGTGAGGCTTGTGGTTCGATGTTCTGTCCTCCAGACCGATGATTACTGTTTGGTAGAAATAGAATACAGAGCGAGAGGGATTCAGGAAAGGCAACCAGAGCAAGAAGAAGTGCTCCACACTTTTTGGGGTGTTGTCATGTTTTAAACCAATTACTGACCATCTCAGACTTTTTTAACTTTATTTTGTTCTGTAAATAAACATTTAAATTGGACTAATGTAATTGTCGAGGCGTACAGGCAGGGCCGGAGGAATCTATTCGTTTTGATCCGACTCTGCTACGACAGGTGACAATGCGCTCCCTTTTAGCCTGATGGCGTTGACGATCGCTGAACATTTCATACGTCCTTTACGATAGTGTTTTTCTTCTGAGATACATATTGTTACCAGCTTCTTCTCGTTTTAAGCATTTTGTTCTGAGCGCGTAGGCTGATTACACGTGCAGGAGTAGCTCGACTCCCAGTCCGACTACGAGACGTTCGATTTAGTGCGATTTCAATCGATCTAACGTATTCACCTTTATTTTATACGGATTGATTATTTTGGCATCCGGGATTCCCTGTTCCCTGAAACACTGTTACGTTTATGCGAGATTCATTTCCTTAGGCGCGGTTACAGTTTTTGGAAAGGTGTCAGAGGTTTAGTCAAGTGGATTGGTGTGCTTTTACATTGTATATTCTTGTCAAAGGCGTACAAGACTCACTTTGTTGGACTTAAGAACAAATCCGACTTACGAACGAGTTCCGTTCCGGGAGCGCGTTCAAAAGTCAGGGACTACCTGTATTCCAGCCAGTCAGGAGTCGCAGCCTTTAGTTAATCTCGGTTGATCTTCATTAAAAAATATTAAATGTGGCCTGTTTTTGGCTGGACTGCTTGGGTCTTGTGGATATGTAATATATAATGTCATATTCATGGTTAATTTCTGTGTCATCCAGGTGAGTTCATGACACGAAGGCGTCTGTTCCTGCACACTAACAATATCCCTCGCTCACACACATCCTCTGTTTTTTTTTTTATTTTTTTATTTTTTTATCGTTCCTCCTGACACATTTTTCTCATTTCTTTCTTCAGATGAACCCAGTCTTCCTTCCTCTACAGCCGCTCCTGCTGCTCCTCCTCCTACTTTTTCGACTTTGATGCAATTTACTTCAGGCAAGTTCTTTCTCTGTGCTACTAATATTTTTTTCTTTTCAACCTGCTAACTAACACAGTGCATGCAGCAGTACACTTCTAATAATAATAACTGACTCTTTACCTAAAAGAGTAAACACTTTTCATGTGCTAACATTGCTAGCTTTAACACGTTTAAGCTTGTCATCTAATCAGGATAAAGGAACTGTTATCAGTGGATGCTCTGGATTCTTGCAGAATGCTTCCAAAGAATGTTTATAAGTAAATAAGGAATGCATTTTAACTTTTTTTTTTTTTTTTTTTTTTTTCCCCCCCCTTCACGCTTTAAGGAAGCTTCTCTTCAGAGATGACGAGCCTAATTTTAGATCTATTAAGGCTATCATTATGCTAAATGTTATAATAACTTCCTGGTCATCAGTTGATCAAGATGATTATACAACCCAGGTAACTAATTACAGAAGGAAAGCTGTATTCTTGACTAGCAGGTCAAAGGTCATTAGCTTTGAAAGAAATAAAGGCGAAGAAGTAAAGACTCCTCCGACTGGGTAATTTCCATTCCCTTCCCTCAGTGTGTTTGTTAGGTACTTATTGTAATTTCACCCATACCTCTAATTCAACAGAATACGAGGAATCTCCATTATTAGCTAGCACACAACCCAGCGTCAAAACCGCCATGGATTTGTTCGGGAACGATCCACCCTCCAGGAGCACGCCCAGATATGACCTGGACGTATTAAACCAGTCCGACGACGACCTGATGTTTGAAACCAAAAGAAACCCGTTTCAAGACTTCTCACCTGTCGAGAAACCCATCACCGAGTTCTCTCCTTTTGGGGAAACCACAGCAGCCAAGATGTCCGATAGTCCGTCTCCAGATCTGGTCCAGAACGCCCACGCGGATGTCGAGCCGCAAGACGATTCGCCCGTGCAGGACTACGAGGGGTCTTTCGATTCCAGAGAAGCGGCCACCGAGTCCCTGAGGCAACAGCTCGCGTCGTCCGACTTCTTCGGCAGCGCTCCTAAAGACGCCGAGGAATCCGGTTTGCCGCCGTCTCTCCCGGATATTTTAAAATCTTCCCCACACAAGCAAGAAAAAGCGGACTCTGGATCTTCAGAGGGAAGTCCCGATTTCAGTCCGGTCCACAGGAGCGGCAACGATTCCCCGAACGCTCCTTTCACGCTGTCGGCCAACAACCCGTTCGCTTTCGAAGCCAAGGTCCCTCTGGTTAAGGAGATGACCGAGGAGACCGAGGCGAGGGCTGCGGAAAGGGCGAGGATCGAGGAAGAAGACGAGGAAGAAGAAGAGGAAGAAGAAAAAAAGACTTCGGAGCAAATGTTCGGGACGTTCGATCTCGTTAAGGAGACCGAAATTTCTCCGAAAGGCCCCGAACCCGCCGTCGAGTACCAAGACGATTTTAAGACCCTGAGCCAAGATTCTGCTCCGATAGTGGACAAGTTCGAATGTCTCGGCTTCCCAAGTGTCAAGGCCCAAACGCACTCCGACTCCGAAAGCCCATCCGCAGACTCGCTCTCTCCGGTCCTGGACGCCATGGCGAAGAACCCGGCAAGTTTCCAGATCGAACCCGAGAAGAACGCGGCGCAGGACGAAGAAGCGGAGGCCGCGGACGAGATTTCCGAGCAAGAGGTATCGTCCGAAGAGTTCGAGTTCGTCGAGAAACCGCCTCGGGGTGCTGTGGATGAGTTCTTGGAGACACTCGAGAGCTCAAAGTTCGCCAAGGCGTCGGAAAACGCCGACACCGATAACGCAGACGACGACGATGATGATGATGATGAGGACACGGCTAAATTCACAGATCAGCTAGAAGAGGCAAGTCCGGCTGAACAAGAGACAAAGAGTCAGACTTACTTCCTTCTCACCGAATCGTCAAACGAGATCTCTGCGCCAAGAGGTAAGGCAGGACTAGAGCTGTCCCAGGATTTCCTCGTTCCCTCGCAGGCTGTGGCGGCGGCGGCACCGGTGTCAGCGGCACCTCCTCCTGCCGTCAAAACCGACACGCCCGTCGTGAAGAAAGCCGATCCGAAAGACCTGAAGCTGCCGAACCTGAACGCAGGAGCAGGTAACACGGCGAGCGACGTCACGTTTCCTTTTCATCTCTGTGGATCAGTTCATCACCCCCCCCCCCCATCCCCCACCCCCCAATCCATCCTTTTCCGGTCATCCCTCCAGCATCCTCGTCCTCATTTCCCTTTTTTTTCGTCCCCGTCCTGCATGATGCATGCTTGTGTGAATGTTTTGACTTCGTGTTCTTCTCACCCATATCCATCCTTTGCTCCGTTATGCTGTTAGACCTCTAGTGTGTGTCAGTGTGTGAAGGAGAGAATATAAAGTCCCCGTTTCGTAAACCAGTCGTAATTTGGTTTATGGGGACACGGTGATTTCACACACTTGAGGAATCCGACGACTTTTGGCTTCACTGAAGTTCTTGTTTTGCTTATCAACACACCTTTACCCCACACCCTGGTTAATGAGTCACCTGTGTGTGTGTAAAGGCATTAGGATGATTAGTATTAAAGGTCATCTTCCTTAGAGATTTAAAAAGATTGTTAAAGTTTTTCAGAACTACAAATCAGAAAGAAAAAGGTGTAAAAATTTGTATAAATCTAACGAACACTATCAAAATATATCCGTGTAAAGAAATGTCCGTTTGTTTGTTTTGGGAATCTGTTCCGAAGTGCCAGGGCGGTATAAATTTTACGCTCCTGCATTGCGACACACCGGCTCATCAAGTGCAGATAAAATTCTTGAATCGGTTCCAAGAGAGACTGAGACGGAGAGAGCACGGTGCCACAGGGCAGGTTTATACGCTGTTTACATGGCGTATAATGAGATCACACCTTGAACCTCAAACCCTCAGGGTGGATCTCGTCGCTTGCGAGATTTGCCGCTAAGCTTTTTAAGTAATAATCACTCCAGGATGTAAAAGGTGTAAAATTTGATCTTATGGATTTGGGGAAATAAGTGACCTAATGAAAAGGAGTTGAGGCTGAATTGCGGGTTTCTTGCACCAAGGCGCCACCTTGTGGTCTTTCCCCTCACTTCTTCAATCTCGTTTTTTACCAGCAGTGTGCTAGCGCAGCTCCACTGATGAGATTTTCTCTTTTTATATCTCTTTAAAGGTCAAATACCTTACTGTGACCTCTAACAGTACGATCCGAATTATCTGGAACCTGATGGCGTGACGGTCTTGCGTAAGAGAGATAAGCGTAAAGGAAGAGTGCCGAGGTTGAATTTTAAAATGAAGGGTGTGTGGGTGGGGACGAGAGAGAGAGAGAGAGAGATTTCTAGGGGGAAGGAGTTGCTGCGTCAGTGCATTTAGAGGTTCCCCCTGAGCCAGCAGACAGACGGTCAGCTGATCTCAGTCCTGCAACCAGAGAGCGTGTGAGGGGGAGAGTGAAAGATCACTGCAGTCATCACAGCTTAAAGGCAGCGGGCGTTCCTTCTCGTCATTACACTCTGTTCCCCTTCGCCCCACCCGCCACTGCAGCTCCGCGCTCCTCACCCGGCCTGGAATGCCAAGCTGATCCCCTCGCAGATCTGCCCTAATCAGCAACAGGGGGAAACCATGGACAATCAGGACAA